>JAABKJ010075445.1:81694385-81777246 GCA_011634705.1 Andricus grossulariae | reverse complement strand
TTGAATTTGTAAATAAAAAAAATACATTTTGAGCCATAAATGGAATAGTAATATTTTCCGATAATCAGATTAATTTAAAAAAAAAACGAAAAATCAAATTTTCAACAAAATAGCTCAATTTTCAGCCAAAGAGATGAATTTTCAACCAAAAATTTGAATTTTTAACAAAGAAGACCAATTTTCCACCCTAATGGAATAGTTGAATTTTCACTTTAAAAATTACATTTTGAACCACACAAGAAATGAATTTTACACTAAAAATGATACATTCTGGCCCAAGAATGGAATAGTTATATTTTCAGATAATAAGATTAATTTTTAACAAACAAAAAATCAAATTTTTAATAAAACAGCTAAATTTTTAGCCAAAGAGATGAATTTTCGTCCAAAAAGAAGAATTTTCATCCAAATTATTTAATTTTGAAGTCAAAAAGACGAATTATCTACAAAAATGTGGAATTTTCAACCGGAAAACATGATTTTAAAAAAATTACAGTTTCTACCAAATAGATAAATTTTCTACCACATAGTTAAATTTTCTACCAAATAGTTTAATTTTCAAGCAAAAAGTTGAATTTTCAACCAAAAATGTGAATTTTTAACAAAAAAAGACCAATTTTCTACCCTAAATGGAATAGTTGAATTTTCACTATAAAAAATAAATTTTCAACCAAAAAAGACACGAATTTTAAACTAAAACAGATAAATTTTTAACCAAAAAGCTGAAATTTTAACTGAAAAAGATAAACTTTCAACCAAAAAGTTGAATTTTTAACTAAAAAAGATACAATGTGAGCCAAATATGGAATAGTTATATTTTCAGAAAATAAAATCAATTTTTAACAAACAAAAAATCAAATTTTCAACAAAATACCTTCATTCTTAGCCAAAGAGTTGAATTTTCATCCAAAAAGAAGAATTTTTAACCAAATTGTTTAATTTTGAAACCAAAAAGACGAATCATCTACAAAAATGTTGAATTTTCAACTTGAAAAAGTAGAATTTAAAAAAAAATGACAAATTTTCTACCCAAAATGGAATAGTTGAATTTTCACTTAAAAAAAAATTTTCCACCAAAAAAGAAACGAATTTTTAACAAAATACATGGATTTTCAATTAAAAAATATAAGTTCTCAACCAAAAAGCGAATAGTGCAATTTTAGTTGAAAAAATTAATGTTAAACCAAAAAATAAACGAATTTCGAACAAAGTAGTGCTTAAACTTTCAATCAAAGAGATGAAACCTGAAAACAAAATAAATGTTTAAGAAATTGGTTTAGCTTTTCCTCAAGTAATTGAATTTTTATTAAATTGAACGACTTTTGAAAGAAATAGTTGTCTTTTCAACAAAATAATTAAATTTTCAGTCAAATAGTAGAATTTTTAACCAAGCAAGATGAATTCCAGATCATAAATATAATAATAGACTTTTCAAGCAAAAAGAATTAACTTTTACCAAAAAATAATTAAATTTTCCTATTGGGTTCTATGAATTCAGTTTGCATTTAATCTAAAAAACGATAAGAAGGGTAAGTTTCTTGAAAAATGGCGGAAAAACAGGAAATAAAAAAAGGGTAAAAGACTTATTAAATATATTATATTAAATATAATAAATAATAATTCAAAATTTGGTTTAAAATTCATTTATTTTGTTCAAAATTAATTTTATTTGGTAGAAAATTACTTTTTTTGGTTGAAAATTCCACTATTTGGTTCAAAATTTATTTTGTTGTTAAAAATTCATTTCTTTGGTTAAAAATTGAACAATTTTGTTGATAATTTGTCTTCTTCTGTTAAAAAATTCAACTTTTGGGTTAAACATTTTTTTTTTGGGTTGAAGATACATTATTTTAGTTAAAAATTAATTTCTCTGCTTAAAAATGTACTTTTCAAATTTATTTTTTTAGCTGAAAATTTAACTATTCCATGTGTGGTTTAATATTTTTCTTCACTTGAAAATTCAGCATTTGTTTTAAAATTTCTGTATTTTCTTGAAACTTTGTCTTTTGTGGTAGAATATTAATCTTTTTCGTGACTATTTCACTTTTTCGTTGAAAATTCCTTTCTTTGGTTGAAGATTTATCTCTCTGGTTAAAAATTCGATTATTTAGTTAAACATTAATTTTATTAATAATTGGAAATTCAAGTATTTCATTTTTAGTTGAAAATTTATTTCTTGATGCAAAATTCAACTTCTCTTTTTTCAAAATTCGCTTGATTAAAAATTAATTTTGTGAATTTCGGTTAAGAATTCAACTATTTGGATGAACATTAATTTATTTAGTTGAAAATTAGTTTTTTCGTAAAAAATTAATCATCTTGATAGAAATTTAATAATATTTTTGGTTGAAAATACATCTCTTTGGTAGAAAATAAAAGTATTTAAATGAAAATTGAACTATTTTCTTGAAGATTCGTTTTTTTTTAATTATACAACTTTTTATCTTGGAAATTGAGGGTTTTTAGAGCTTTTTGGGGTGTGAAGTTGAAATTTTTTATATTTTTTTCAGCCTAAATCAAGATGGAATCAGACGCTAGACCACCAGAAAAATTATCAGATAAAGGACCGATGTCTCGAAATTGGAAACGTTGGAAGCAAGATTTTCTGATCTACATGAAACTAACTGGCGGAGTGAACAAGCCAGAAGATGAAAAAGCAGCCTGGTTAAAAAATTTGATCGGCCAAATAGGACTGGAAGCTTTAGAAAGTATTTCTTTTGACAGTCCAGATGACAAGGAAAATATGACAATCATTATTCAAAAGTTGGAAGAACTCTTTGATCCTCCTAAAAACGAAATTGAGGAAAGATTCAAGTTTTTTTCAAGATCGAAAAAGGCCAGCGAATCCATTGACGCTTATATTGAAGATTTAAAAGCAAGTCCTTTTTCTGAATCAATTATAAAAAGTTATAAGAGAGATTTACTACTATTAAAAAAAAATTACACTAAAGACACTATTTTCTCACAATTTTCTGCTAATGCCACTTTTTCTCTGAAAATATTTTTTTGAATTCTTCATTAATTGAATTTTCAAGCCAAAAATATTTTTTTAACCAAATAGTTGAATTTTCAACTAAAAAAAGTAATTTTCTACCAAATAAAATTAATTTTGAACAAAATAAATGGATTTTAAACCAAATTTTGAATTATTAAAGGAATTTGGAATCTAATAGTTTAATTGGCAACTAAAGAAATGAATTTTCAACTAAAAAGATGAATTTCATACCAAAAGAAGACAACTTTTCAACAAAATAGATGAATTTTCAACAAAATAGTTAAATTTTTAACCAAAGAAATGAATTTCCAACAAAAAAATTCATTTTGAACCAAATAGTTGAATTTTCAATTAAAAAAAAAATAATTTTCTACCGTAGAAAATTAATTTCGAACAAAATAAATGGATTTTAAACCAAATTTTGAATTAATAAAGGAATTTGGAATCTAATAGTTTAACTGGCAACCAAAGAAATGAATTTTCTACCAAAAAGATGAATTTTCTACAAAAAGAAGCAACTTTTCAACAAAATAGATGAATTTTCAACAAAATAGTTAAATTTTTAACCAAAGAAATAAATTTTCAACAAAAAAATTCATTTTGAACCAAATAGTTGAATTTTCAATAAAAAAAAAATAATTTTCTACCGTAGAAAATTAATTTTGAAAAAACTAAATGAATTTTAAACCAAATTTTGAATTATTAAAGGAATTTGCAATCTAATAGTTTAACTGGCAACCAAAGAAATGAATTTTCTACCAAAAAGATGAATTTTCTACCAAAAGGAGACAAATTTTCAACAAAAAAATTAATTTTGAACCAAAGAAGACAAATTTTCAACAAAATAGTTAAATTTTTAACCAAAGAAATGAATTTTCACAAAAAAATTAATTTTGAACCAAATAGTTGAATTTTCAACAAAAAAAGTAATTTTCTACCAAATGAAAATAATTTTGAACAAAATAGATGAATTTAAAAAAAAAAATAGTTAAATTTTTAACCAAAGAAATGAATTTTCAACAAAATAGATGAATTTTCAACAAAATAGTTACATTTTTAACCAAAGAAATGAATTTTCAACAAAAAAATTAATTTTGGACCAAATAGTTGAATTTTCAAACAAAAAAAGTAAATTTCCACCAAATAAAATTAATTTTGAACAAAATTTTGAACAAAAAATTAATTTTTAACCAAATAGTTTAATTTTCTACCAAAAAAGACAAATTTTCAACAAAATAAGTAAGTTTTCAACAAAACGACACTTTTTTTATTTGTAAACTTATTTTCACACGAATAGCCACATCGAGTTGAAAATTTGGGATAATAAATAAGAACCACTAAGAAACGCGGCTCTGGTTCTACATTTGTATAATTATGAAAAAAGCAAAAAAAAAATATATTTACAAAAAAAACTTTTTTCATAATTATAAAAATTTGGGACCAGAGCCACGTTTCTTAGTGCTTTTTATTTATTATCTCAAATTTTCAACTCGATGTGGCTATTCGTGTGAAAATCAGTTTACAAATAAAAAGTGTCGGTAAGGTAGGAAGCCGGTCACGTGACCCACTCGTCACATGGCCTTAATTGATTTTTCCCTGAAAAATTGGTAATTTTCCCTCATCATTCATATTCAAAGGCAAATTTTTTTTATGCTGTACAATTTTAAACATAGAATGTTTTTATGAACGGAATAAGACAATTTCAGATTAACATTTAAGAATTGAGAATTAATTAATTTATTTAAATCGAAAAAGATTACTTTTCTGCCATCAGAGATCAATTTTCAATTCAAAAGTACGAATTTTCAACAAGAACTTCCGACCAAAAAAGATTAACTTTTAATACAATAGTTTAATTAAAAAAAAATTAATTAAATTTTCAACAAAATAGTTTAATTCTCTAGCTAAAAAAAATGAATTTTTAAAGGAGCAGTTGAATTTTTACCAGAAAAAGACTTTTTAACAAAATACAAAAATACAAAAAAAAAAATTAAATTTTTAACAAAATAACTTGAACCAAAAACAGTTTAATTTTTAATCCGAAAAATTGAATTATCGAAAAAAAAAAAAAAAAGATGAATTCTCATAAAAAAAAAGTGATATTTGTGATATATTAATTGATATTTCAACGAAAAAAAAAAACGAATTTTCCATAAAATAGTCCAATTTCCAATTAAAGAGTTGAATCTCCAACAAAATAATTATATTAAAAAAAAAACATGTGAATTTTTAATAAAACAGGTACATTCTTAACAAAACAGGTAAATTTTTAATTAATTAGTTGAATTTTCGACATAAACAAATTTTTTTTTACAAAATTTTCTCAACAAAAAAGAATTTTCAAACCAAGAAAACTAAAAAAATTTAATTTTCCACTAAAAGTAGAATAGTTACATTTTAAGTTTAAAAAATTAATTTTCAACAATAAAAAACTAGTTTTCAAAATAATAGTCAACTTTTCATTCAAAGAGATGAATTTTCAATCAAAAGGATTAATTATTTACAAACAAAAAAAATCATTAAAATAATGAACTTTCGAACAAATAGTTAAAGTTTCAATTTAAAAAGATTAATTTTCAATTAAAAAAAATTAATTTCCAACAAAATAGTGAAATTTTCAACCGAGGGAATAAATTTTCTAGAAAAAAGTTTATTTTTGAGCCCGGAAATATTAATTTTCTAATTAAAAAACGAATTTTCTATCAAGAAGATTAATTTTTAAAAAACACGAATTTTCAGAAAAATACATGAACTTTCAAATAAATAGTTTAATTTTCAACTAAAAAGATTAATTTTTCACTAAAAATCGAACAGTTTCATTTCAAGTTTAAAATATTAATTTAAAAAAAAAAAAAATAATAATAATTTTCAACAAAAAGTAAGCAAACTTTAAACCAAAGAGATTAATTCTCTACGAAACAGTAGAATTATCATTTGATAAATATTAATTTTCTTGAAAAAAGACAAATTTTTGCTAAGAAACACAAATTTTCAACAAAATACATGAACTTTCAAACAAATAGTTGAATTTTTAATTAAAAAATATTAATTTTCCACTAAAAGTAGAATAGTTAGATTTTAAGTTTGAGAAACTAATTTTCAACAATAACAAAAACACGAATTTTCAACAAAAAAATGAACTTTCAAACAGTAGTTGAATTTTCAACCAAAAAAGATTAATTTTTCAACAAAAATTGAAAAGTTGCTTTTCAAATTTAAAAAATTAATTTAAAAAAAATTGATTTTCTAAAAATAATCAAATTTTCAACCAAGAAGATTATTTTTTTAAACAAGAATTTTAAACAAATTAACGAACTTTAAAACAAATAGTAGAATATTCAACTAGAGAAGATTAATTTTCCACCAAAAATCGAAGTTGAATTTCAAGTTTAAATAATTAATTCAAAACAAAAAAAATAATTTTCAAAAAAATAGTCAAATTTTCATCAAAAAGAGAGAAATTTTCTACAAAATAGTTGAATTACCAACCCGCCAATATTAATTTTGAACAAAAAACTAATTATTCAATACTCAGATATTAATTTTATAATAAAAAACGATTTTTCAACGAACAATATTAAATTTTTACCAAAAAACATGAATTTTCAACTAAAAAAAGATTACATTTCAACCAAAAATCGAATTAGTTACACTTCAAGTTAAAAAAATTAATTTTCGACAAAAAAAATGATTTTCAAAGAATAATCAAATTTGCAACCAAGAAGATTAATTTTTTACCAAAAAACACGAATTTTCGTTAAAATAACGAACTTTCAAACAAATAATTGAATTTTCATCAACAAAAATTAATTTTTCACTATAAATCAAATAGTTACATTTCAAGTTAAAAAAATTAATTCAAATAAGCAAATAGGTTTTCAAAAAATAATCAAAAAGCAGTTAAATTCGAACGAAAAAGACGAATTTTCAACCAAGAAAGGTTTCTAAGTCAATAAAGAGAAAAAAATGTTAACAAATGTTTCATTTTTCAGGTAAAAAAGGCGGTTTCTCTGCAAAATAATTGAATTTTGAACACAAAAAATGAATGTTTAACTAAAAAGTTAATTTTCTACTGAATAGTTTAATTTTCAACAAATATAAAAGATTTTTCAACCAACCAGATGAATTTCTAAAACGAATGATAAATTATTCACCAAAAGAAATTATTTTCAACCAAGCAGTTTAACGTTGTACTAAGTAGTTGAATACAAAAAAAAAGGATTTCAACCAAAAAATATTTTTACTAATATAGACGATTATTCAACAAAATACCTGACATTTTCAACAAATAGTTTAATTTTCAAATAAAAAAGATCAATTTTCAACAAAAAATGGAATAGTTCAAGCAAAAAAAATTATAATTTTTTAACTTACAAAAATGAATATTCAACCAAGTGGTCGAACTTAAAAAAAAAAGCTTCAATAAAATATTCAAATTTTTGACAAAATAGTTCAATTCTTAACTAAAATTGTGGATCTACCACCACGAAAAATAAATTTTCAACAAAGAAGTTCAACTTTTACTCAAGTGGTTGATATTTCAGTAAAAGATGTTAACAAATTTTTCAATTTTCAAGTCAAAAAGGCTGTTTCTCTGCAAAACAATTGAATCTTAGCCAAAAAATATGAATATTCGACTAAAAAGTTAATTTCCTACTAAATATTTTAATTTTCTACAGATATAAAAGATTTTTCAACCCTTTAAAAAAAATGTTTCAACAAAACAGTTGAATTTAATTTCTAAGCCAAAAATACGAATTTTCTACAAAATAGTTGAACTTTCAATTTAAAAAAAGAATGAATTTTTGTCCAAAAAGATTAATCTTATACAAAAAAGACGATGTTTCAACAAAATAAAATAATTTTCTACTGAAAAATATTCGTTTTCAACAAAATACCTGAAATTTCTAACCAGCAGTTTAAGTTTCAAATGAAAAAGATCAATTTTTAACAAAAAATGGAATAGTTGATATTCGAATCCAAAAAGATGTTTATTTTAAATTAAAACCAGTTGAATTCACCGAAAAAATACGAATTTTTGATAAAATAGTTGAATCTTCAAACAAAAAATATAAATTTCCAACCAGTTGCATTTTTAACCAAAGAACATATGTATAATATTTTCCAAAAGAGACGAATTTTCTACCAAAAACTATAACTTATAATTCGAAAATATGAATTTTTCACACAAAAAATTAATTTTCATCTAAATAATTGGATATAAACCAAATATTATACATGAATTTTCTACCAATAAAGATACATTTTCAAGTAGAATAATGAATCTTCAACATATATTTCAATCCAAAAAGATTTTGATTTTGAAAAGAAAAACAGCTGAATTAATACAAAATGTCATAAAAATAGGTAAATCCTCAACCAAAAAGATGAATTTTTAAGCAGGAAAAAAAGATTTGTACCAATATAGACGAATTTTCAATGAAATACCAAAAATTTTTAACAAATAGTTTAATTTTCAAATAAAAAAGATCAACTTTTAACAAAAAATGGAATAGTTAACTTTTGAACCAGGAAAAAAAAATTTATTTAAAAAAACATGAATTTTGAATAGAATAGGTCAATTTTCAACCATATAGGCATAAGTTTTCAAACAAAATGATGAATGTTTTATCTCAAAAATGAATTTTTAAGAAAGTATAGTTACATTTTCAACATTTTCAGTGCATAAATTGATATTGCGGGCCGTTCAGAAATTACCTCACGCTATTTTAAAAACTTTTTTCATCAAACAGTTGCATTCAAAACCCAGTAATTTAACTTAAATGCAAAAGGGACAAATTTCTAACAAAATAGTTAATTTTTTAACCTCAAAAATTAATTTTCAACCAAGTGGTCAAATTTTCAAAGAAATATTCAAGTTTTCAACAAAATAGTCCAATTCTCAACTAAAATGATGGATCTTCCACCACGAAAAATTAATTTTTAACAAAGAAGTTCAACTTTTACCCAAGTAGTTGGATTTGCAATAAAAAAGATTAATTATTAACAAAAAATTAAGAAAAAATATGCTAATCAATTTTGTAATTTTCAAGCCAAAAAGGCGGTTTCTCTGCAAAAAATTGAATTGTCAACCCAAAAATATGAATATTTAACTAAAAAGTTATTTTCCACTGAATAGTTGAATTTTCCACAGATACAACAGATTTTTTGGAACCCTGAAGAAAAATTTTCAACAAAATAGTTGAATTGAATTTCTAAGTCAAAAAGACGAATTTTCTACAAAACAGTTGAATTTTCAATTAGAAAAAAAATGCATTTTTGGCAAAGAAGATTAATTTTATACAAAAAAGACGATGTTTCAACAGAATAAATTAATTTTCTACTTAAAAAGATTCGTTTTCAATGAAACCAAAGCCATTTGAACCAAATAGTTAAATTTTCAATAAAATATTCAAATCTTCAAGACAATGGTTCGATTCTCAACTAAAATGATGGATCTTTCACAACGAAAAATAAATTTCCAGTTAAGAAGTTCGAATTTTATCCAAGTAATTTAATTTTCAATATGAAAATTTCTTCTTCAGCAGAAAATTAAACTTTGTGGTTGAAAATTCATGTCTTTCGTTAAAAATTATTCTTTTTGAAATTTAATTTTTCTGGTTGAAAATTAATTTTTTTAGAGAAAATCGATTCTTTCAACTACAAATTGACCTATTCCATTTTGCGTCGATTTTTTGATAGACATTTAATTTTTCTGGTAGAAAATTCATTTTTTGTTTCTTGAAAATTTAAACATTTCCTTGAAATTTTTTTTTTTTTTTTTGTTCAATAACTTATTTCTCTAACTGGAAACTAAGCAATTCTATTTTGTGTTGAAAATATATCTTTTTTTAGATGAAAATTTATCAATTTTATTGAAAAAATTTCTTCTTCAGCAGAAAATTAAACTTTGTGGTTGAAAATTCATGTCTTTCGTTAAAAATTATTCTTTTTGAAATATAATTTTTCTGGTCGAAAATTAATTTTTTTAAAGAAAATCAATTCTTTCAATCACAAATTGACCTATTCCATTTTGCGTCGACTTTTTGATAGACATTTAATTTTTCTGGTAGAAAATTCATTTTTTGTTTCTTGAAAATTTAACCATTTCCTTGAAATTTCATTTTTTTTGTTCAATAACTTATTTCTCTAACTGGAAACTAAGCAATTATATTTTTTGTTGAAAATTTATCTTTTTTAATTATAAATTCATCTATTCTGTTGAAAATTTGTATTTTTTTGGTTGAAAATTAAACTTTATTGTAGAAAATTCATGTATTTTGTTAAAAATTTGTCTTTTTTAGTAGGAAATTAACCTTTGTGGTTGAAAATTCATTTATTTTTTGGTTGCAAATTTAACTATTTCTTCAAAAATTTATTTTACTTGCATCAAAACTTATTTTTCTAACTGAAAATTAAACAATTTTATTTTTTATTGAAAACTGAACTTTTTTAGTTGAAAATTCATCTATTTTGTTGAAAATTTGCATTTTTTTGGAAGAAAATCAATATTTTTAGTTGAAAATTCCTGTATTTTGTTAAAAAAAATTTATTCTTAGTAGAAAATCAACCTTTCTGGTTGAAAATTCATTTCTTTTGTTAAAAATTATCATTTTTTTGGTAGAAAATTACTCTCTTAGGTTAAAATTTAATTTCTTTAGTTAAAAATAATTTTTTTATTTGAAATTAAATCTTTTTGATATTAAATTTATTTATTTTCTTGAAAATTGAACTGTCATGTTGAAAATGTGTCTTTTTTGGTAGAAAATTACAATTTTTAATTTAAAATTCCTGTATTTTGTTAAATAAATTTATTTTATAGTATAAAATTAAACTTTGTGGTTGAAAATTTATGTCTTCTGTTGAAAATTATCCTTTTTTAGTATAAAATCACTCTTTTCAGTTGAAATTTCATTTCTTTGGTTGAAAATTAATTTTTTCATAGAAAATTCATTTTTTTAGCTAAAAATTTAACTACACCATTTTGCGTCGATTTTTGTGTAGACATTTAAGCTTTTCGGTAGAAAATTCATTTTTTGTTGTTGAAAATTAAACTATTTCGTAGAAAATTTATTTTATTTGCTCAATAACTTATTTCTCTAACTGAAAATTAAACTATTCTATTTTTCGTTGAAAATTCAGCTTTAAAGTTAAAAATTCATCTATTTGCAAATTTAACTATTTCGTCAAAAATTTATTTTACTTTTCAAAGCTTATTTTTCTAACCTAAAATTAAACCATTTTATTTTCTATTGAAAATTGAACTTCTTTAGTTGAAAATTGATCTATTTTGTAAAATATTTGTCTTTTTTTAGGAAGAAAATTAACATTTTTAGTTGGAAATTCGTGTATTTTGTTAAAAAAATTGTCTTTTTTAGTAGAAAATTGAACTTTGTGGTTAAAAATTCAAGTCTTTTATTGAAAATTATCCTCTTTTGTTAGAAGATTACTCTTTTCGGTTAAAGTTTCATTTCTTTGGCTAAAAATAAATTTTTTTATTGAAAATAAATTTTTTTAACGTAAAATTTAAATATTTTATTTTATGTCTCCTTTTTTCGATAGACATTTCATCTTTTTGATATAAAATCCATTTCTTTTTTGAAATTTTAACTATTTTGTTGAAAATTTATCTTATTTGCCCAATAAATTATTTCTCTGACTGAAAATTAAACTATTTTATTTTTCGTTGAAAATTTATCTTTTCCAGTTAAAAATTCATCTACTTCGTTGAAAGTTTGTCTTTTTTGGTGGCAAATTAACCTTCTTAGTTGAAAATTCATGTTTTTTGTTAAAAATTGGTATTTTTTAGTAGAAAATTAACCTTGGAGGTTGAAAATTCATTTATTTTTTGGTTGCAAATTTACCTACTTTGTTAAAAATTTATTTTACTTACTTCAAAACTTATTTTTCTAACATGAAATTGAACCATTTCATTTTCTATTGAAAATTTAACTTTTTCAGTTGAAAATTAATTTATTTTGTTAAAAATTTGTCTTTTTTGGAAGAAAATTAACATTTATAGTTGAAAATTCGTTTATTTTGTTAAAAAAAATGGTCTCTTTTAGTATAAAATTAAACTTTGTGGTTAAAAATTCAAGTCTTGTATTGAAAATTATCCTTTTTTTATAGAAGATTACTCTTTTCGGTTGAAATGTCATTTCTTTGGCTGGGGGGGGGGGAAAGGGGGATTTCAAGAAAAAATGGGAAGACTGTGCACCTTGTTAACACCATAGATTAATCAAATAATTAAATAATACTAAAACATAATTAATAATTTCTTGAATTTGTCCCTAAAGCCCATGAACTTGATAATAATTCAAACAAACTTTTATTTCATCTTCTAATACTTAAAATGCAGTGCATATTCAGGTAAAATTAGTTAAATTTTCGACTAGATTAATTTTCTACCAAAAAATACTATTTTTCAACAAAATACATGAATTCTCAATCAAATAGTTAAATTTTCAGTTAAAAAATTAATTTTCCTAAAAAAAAGAAAACAAATTTTCAACCAAAGTGATGAAATTTCAACTAAAATGATGAATCATCAGCTCAAATGCTGAATATTTAACTAAATTTTCAACTAAAAGATTAATTTTCAACCAAATGGTTGAATTTTTAACTAAAAAAGATCAGTCTTTGACCAAACATTTTCAGCCAAAGTGATGAATTTCCAACTAAAATTATGAACCTTTAACTGGAGTAGATGAACTTTAAATCAAAAAGATTAATTTTGAACAAAATGGTTTAACTTTTACGCAAGTAATCTTATTTTCAACCCAGAAGATGAATTTTCAAACAATAAGATTAATTTCCTACCAAAAAGACGAATTTTAAATAAAATAGTATTTGATACTTCAACCAAAAAAAGATTTTAATTTGTAACAAAAAAGTTTAACTTTCAACCAAGTAGTTTTATTTTCAACTAAAAGGATGAATTTTCAACAAAAATTATGAATATTTAACTAGAATACTTGAATTTTCAACGAAAAAGATTAATTTTTTATCAAAAAAAGACTGTTTTTCCACAAAATACATGAATTCTCAATGAAATATTTGAATTTTCAACCAAAACAAGATCAATTTTCAACCAAAACGTTGAGTCTTGATCTGAAAAAGATAAGTTCAACGGATGAATTTTCAACTAACACAATGAATCTTCAACAGGAATAGTTGAATTTTCAACCATGAAGAATAATTTCTACCAAAAAAAGGAATTAAAAAAAAATAGTTACATTTTCAAACAAAGTAATTAATTTTCACATAAAATGATAAATCTTCAACTGGAATATTTGAATTTTAAACCAAAAAGATGGATTTACAACTAAAATAATGAAACGTTAACTGGCGTGATTGACTTTTAAACAAGAAAAAACTTAATTTTTGCCAAAAAATACGAATTTTCAACTGAAAAGGATAATTCTTCAGTCAAAAATTGAATAGTTAAATGTTTATTTAAAAAAATTAATGTTCAACCAAAGAGATGAATTTTTAACTAACATAATGGAATTTTCAACTGAAATAGTTACATTTTCGGTTTGAAAAAAAAAATAATAAAGAAAGCCTAAGTTTAATTTTCAACTAAGAAAACATTTTCAGTCGACAGAAAAAATTGCAAAAAACGGTTGTACTTTTAAGCTAAAAGATCAATTTTCTACCAACAGGAATGAATTTTTCATGAAAATACATGAATTTTCAACCAGATACTTGGATTTTCAACTAAAAACGATAAATTTTCAACCAAAAGTAGAATAGTTATATTTTTAGCTAAACAAATTAATTTCAAAGAAAAAGAAACGAATTTTCAACAAAATAGTTCAATGCATTAAGTAATATAAAGCTACTTTTACCAATTAAGAATTATTGTTATTCAATTGTACATTGGAATTTAAAAAAAATAGGCACAAGCTCGAAAAAATTCCCTGACTTTCTAAAAAAATTTCTGACATTTCCTGGTTTGTTCAGGTATATAAATAATGCCCTGATAGTTCGAGGTTTTCCAGGTTTTCCAGGTAGGGTATACACCCTGTAATAATGCAATACGCACTTTTAAAACATGATCCAAAGGCCGCTCTTTCCTCACGTAGAGTTTGAGAGTGTCGGCAAGCATAAAGATTTCTCTCAACTGCTGTTTGTTGAACATATCCACAGAAAGTATGTTTTGACCGATAAGACCATGATTTCCGACAGTGTGGATGCTTTGTGCAACTGGATGGCTGAAATTCGATCCACTGTTTGTTCTGTGCCTCATACCTGTGCTAAAAGGCACTGGCGAGGAGATTCGTTGTCCGGCGATAGTTTTGGGAAGCTCGCGAGCATCTCCTTCCATGAAATGGACGTTCGATTTTTGGGAGATCGGTTTCAGCAAGTTTGCTTGTAATTCTGAAAGAAAACAAAAAAAAATTATCATTCACGAAGATAGGAGAATAAATAATAGTTAAATAACAGCTAATTTTTTCCTGCATTTTCTGGCAGAAAAGTAAAAAAGTTAACGATCGCAGCAATCGTCTTCTGTTTTTATGCATAAGCCACAAACAAATGACGATTGCTGCGATCGTCTTCTGTTTTTGTGCATACGCCAAAAACAAATGGCGATTGCTGCGATCGTCTTCTGTTTTTATGCATACCCCAAAAACAAATGACGATTGCTGCGATCGTCTTCTGTTTTTGTGCATACGCCACAAACAAATGACGATTGCTGCGATCGTCTTCTGTTTTTGTGCATACGCCAAAAACAAATGACGATTGCTGCGATCGTCTTCTGTTTTTGTGCATACGCCACAAACAAATGACGATTGCTGCGATAAAAATTATAAAGGTATGGTAATTAAGTTCACTAGACATAAAAAGTTCCATTTTTACCCAAGAAATACAACAAAAATTGCTGTTTTTGTCATTTTTACGTCTACTTCTGCGTTTTTCGGAAAAATATGAGCTAACTGGGTTATTTGGACCCCGTATTAGGATACAGCGACCCAAAAAACCCCAAAACCCCAAAAATCAATATTTCTATTTAGTGCCATTTTGCCAAATTCAAATCTTGTAACATATAGAAAGTAAAAAGTTACGAGTAACGCAATGTTTCAGTGTATTAATGTGTTGAAATATATAACTTTTTTTTTTCTCATTCATTCGAAAATTGAAATTCTAAGGTGGTACCAGAAACAAAGGCTTTTATCTCACATTTTGGTCGCAAATGAGATGAGTTGACTCATAAAAAAACTTTGGAAACATGAGTCTAATAGCTACAAAAATTGTGCAAACAATAAGTAGACTTTCAATTATAAATGGCTTACTTCCTTATTCCATTAGTATTATTTTATTAATATAAATTGCCGTCATTATTAAATTTTAATGTCAAATATTGCGGAAATGGGTCGATTGAAGGCTACTATTTTTTCTTGCGCAAAATATAGTTTATTACCTCTATCATATAATCCAGATGAAGAAAAAATACACATGCGTATTTAAAACTTTCTGAAGGTTCTCTGAGTGATAAAGATAACAGAGAGCAAACATTTTGAGGTCAAAAATCTTTCCCGCTCCACTCGATTGTAAATAGTCGATAACAGCAGTCACTTCTTACGAAATCGTTCTTCTCGAGAATTATTCTTGTATCTGGATATAATGAAGATCGTTCTCTTTTTTGCCTGCGTGGCTTTGTTTAATTGCGCAAGTATGTGTACCTAACATAATTTACTAAATTTAACTAATCCTGGATTTTACTGCTTAATACAATATAATGTCTATACTTAAAACATTGCATTTGAAAACAGTTTGACATCAAATAATCATACAGTTCCACGTTACCGTATTGAAATTCTGTAACATATGGAAATAGAATAAAAACGACAAACGAAATGTTTTAGTTTTTTTTATAAATCTTAATCTTGTAATTGACTTTTAAATGAAAAATGTAACATTCAAAAATTTTAATTAAGTTTTTTCTAAACTAATATTTCCATGTGGTGCCACGTCGCCGGATTGAAATCTTGTAACATATGGAAATAAAAAATGACGATTAATGCCGCGTTTTAGTTTTGTCACAAGTCTTGATCTTGACTTTAACTCCCAAAAGTATAAAATAATATTTACAATTTCAAATTTGTATTAAAAAATTTTTTAAATCAAAATTTTGAATTTAGTGCCACTTTGCCAGATTGAAATCTTGTAACATATGGAAATAAAAAATGAGGAATAATGCCACGTTTTAGTTTCGTCACAAGTTTTGATCTTGAATTTGACTCCCAAATATACAATATAATATTTACGATTTCAAATTTGCATTAAACATTTTTTTGAATCAATATTTGAATTTAGTGACACTTTGCCAGCTTCAAATCTTGCAACATATCTTTCTCTGAAAAATAGGTGTGACACGGAAATCTCGAAAGCATTGTTTTCACTTTTCCTCAATGCCAATTGGGTAATTTGAAAAACTCGAAGGAATATATGTTGCCAAATTCACACATATAATGAAGAATTGAGTTTCAGTTGCTTGAGATTTATTCATTTAAAATTTTAATATTATATTATCAGTTGAAGTAAATAATTTTCAACCAAGAAAAAGGGAATTTTAATCGAAACAGTTAAATTTTCAACCAAACTGATGAATCTTTTATAAAAAGTAATTAATTCGCAACAAAAGGTGTAGTAGTTGATATTTCCACAAAAGTAGGTTTTCAATTTAAAAAAAAAACTGTTAAATTAAACCAAAAAATACGAATTTTCGAACCAAAAAAATTATTCAATCAAAAAAGAAAAAAACATCATCCAAAATGTTGAGTTTTTAAATCATAAATACGAATTTTGGAAACAAAAGTTGAATTTACAACCAAAAAATATGCATTTTCTAGATAAATAATTGAATTTTCGACTAAGAAAGGCGAGTTTTCAACCAAATAAGTGAGTTTTTCACTGAAAATATCAATATCATAGAAAAAATGAAATAGCTACATTTTTAGTAAAAAAAAATAATTTTTAACAAAAAAAAAACGAATTTTCAACGAAATTTGTTGAATTTTCCACCAAAAAAAAATCATTTTCAATTTAAAAAAACTCATTTTCTACCAAAAAAAATAATTTTCAACAAAATACATGAATTTTCAACTGAATATTCTAATTTTTGATAAAACTTTTAACCCAATAGCTGAATTTCCAACCGTGAAGGTCAATTAGTTACCAACAAGAATAATATTCTACGACAAAAGACAAAGTTTTAACAAAATACAGAAATTTTCAAACGAATACTTGAATTTTCAACAGAAGAAGATTGATGTTCAAACAAACATGATGTAGTTAAATTTTCAGTTAAAAAATTGATTTCCGAGAAAAAAAACTTATTTTCAAGCCGAAGAAATAAATCTTGAACCAAAAAATAAATTTGCTATCAAAAAGATTAATGTTCAATAAAATATATGAATTTTCAACCAGAAAGGTCAAATCTTTGAAATCTGGTGTACATGTCTTTTTCAAATCTTTGAAATCCTTGCAATCTTTATGAAATGTTCGAAATCTTTGTCAAATCTTTGGAAATATGTGTGAAATCTTTATGAAATCTTTTGTATTCATTTTAAATCATTAAAATATTTCAAATCAATGTGAAAGCTTTCGAAATCTGATTTTTAAAAATCTTTAGTAATCTAATTTTAGAAAACCTTTTTTAAAATCTTTGAAATCTTTTGAAATATGTGTGAAATCTTTGTGAAATATTTTGTATTCATTTGAAACCATTAAAATATTTTTAATCTGTGTGAAATCTTTTGTAATCTTAGAAATCTGGTTTTCGGAAAATCTTCAGAATTCTGACTTTAGAAACCCTTTTTAAAATCTTTGAAATCTTTTGAAACTTCCAAAATCTTTAGAAATCTTTGTGAAATCTTTGAAATGGGGTTTACACGCCTTTTTCAAATCTTTTAAATCCTTGTAATCTTTATGAGATGTTCGATCGAAATCTTTGGGAAAATTTTGTAAAATATTTGAAATCGCTGTCAAATCTTTTAAAATATTTGTAAAATTTTTCTTAAATCTTTGCTTATGCAATCTGTTTCATTGGTTGAAATCACTAAATTATTTGAAATCTCAAAATTAGTGAAATCTTTTCAAATCTTCTTAAATGTTTTTGAACCTCTTTTGATACCGTTTCAAATCTGTACCTTTTTTGAAATCTTTGAAATCCTGTAAATCTTTTGAAAGTTTGAAAAGCTTTGTGAAATTGTTGTGAAATGTTTAAAATCAGGTGTACACGCCTTATTAAAATTTTCGAAATCCATGAAATCTTTGTAAAATGTTAATTTATTTTGTAAGGAATAAAGGATAAATTACATCTTGACAAATGAAAAACATTTCAGTAGCGAGATTTCTTCTAAACGAGACTTAATTAGCAAAAAATTAAGATTAACAATTTTACAACAAGACTTTTTGGTTAAATGCAAAATTCATAGAGTTTTTCCTAAGAAAATGTTTGACATCAATGAAAAAGTTAGCTTTGATTTCAAAAATAGGAGAAACAAAGAAAAATTGGATATAAATACTGTAAAATTAACAAAATCTCTCTTCCATTCAACTATTAAGGAATGCCATTTACAGATACATTCTTCGAATTTTAAGATAAAACAAATTATAGAAAAATTAAATTAACAAGTTCCCTCTTTTATTATCAAGGAATGTTTTGAAAGAGAAACAAAAATGAATAAAAATGCCCTTAAAGATAATATAAAACATGATCTCAAATTTTTGAGCATTCTTAAAGAGCAAGGATGTACAAAAATTGCATTTAAACACTCACTGAGTTATTTTTCGAGATCAACCAGACCCCTGGTTTTTTAATATTTCTAATGTAATTATTTCACACAGGGTTATTGACATTCTGAGATTAGGTGATGGTTTTAGCAACCAATTTGGTGAAAAAAGACTATATTCAATTACTTGAAATCATTAAAGACATTGGATCCAATATTAAAAAAATATCTGAGAATAAAATTGATGAATTATGTCACATTGTATGGGTTTATCTAATGATTTTTTAAACAATGATAATCCAAAAACTTGGTTAGAAAATTAATTAAATGAGGGTGTAATTGAAGCAATTTTCTTCAAAAATTATCCAGAATTAATGTTCACCAAGATACAGGAAGTATTACAGTAGCGATTCATAGGGATGTTTATATTCCAAAAATGTTGCATATCTTTAATGATGAAGATAGTTTTCAATTGATTCCTAATTATCCCACCAAGATGCTTCAAAAAGGGACTTTTGAAATTTTAGACAGAATGAGAACTAATAAATACTCAGGGAATGATATTGAAAGATGTGATTTTTTTGTGGGTGATTCTGAAGCCAATCCCTTCAGATTATTAAATTTTCCAAATAGTAAAAGAAAACAACCTAAAATATTAAAATGCATTTCTAAATAAGTTTATAAAATTCAAAACATTCTTTTCTAAAAAATTTACATAAAAAGAAGACTTCTTACAAGAAAATTGAGTAAAATATGTAAACTCAATTAAAAGAAATCTTAAAAATGTAATTCATAAGCATCATAAGCATCTTTACAGTTAATTTAGTAAATTACACCTTCTTTGTCTAGTGTTCATGTTTATCCTTTCCCAATTTTACAATCATATTGTTCTTAAAAGGAATTCTATAAATAGTATGTAAACACAATTTTCCCAACATTGACTTCAAGATCTTCGAGATTTTCCCAAAATATGGAAGAATGACAGTATTAAGTGTATTGCAATCTGCTCTGTCTACTTCATTTTGATAATTGTTTTTGTTTTTAATGTAATTTATTCTGTTATGCACATGTTTTTCAATGAACTCAAAAGGGTAATGGTTGAGAAAAAGAATTTGTTTACAAAGTTAAATATTTTTTTCATTGAACATTGGATGTGACAATTTAAGGGCTATATCAATTAAATTTTTAATAATTCCTATTTTATTTTGAATAGAGTGATTTGAGAGGAAACTAAGTGTTCTTCCTGAACAAATAGTTTTCCTATACCAGTCAGTGATAATATGCCTTTCATCGGTTTTAATTAAAGTCATGTCGAGAAAATTTAATTTTCCTTCAGTTTGTGCTAGAGGGTGTGTGGGGGGGGGGGGGGTTAGATTTTTGACGTTAAAAGTTTATCTAATCAATTTTTTAGCTGAAAATTGATCATTTTTGTTGGAAATTAAATTATTAAAATTTTCATGGAAATTTTTGGTCGAAAATGAATCTTCCTGATTGCAAATTCAACTACGTGGTTGAACTACTTTGTTAAAAATTTATTTTATTAGTTGAAGATTAATTTCTTTGGTTTGAAAATTGAACTATTTCATTGAAAATTCTTTTTTTTTTAACAATTTACTTTTTGAACTGCAAATTTAACTGTTATTAGTTTTTAGTTTCAAAATTCAACTATTTGGTTGAAAATTAAATTTTTCTTGATAATTTCAGGTTGAAAATTCAACTGTTTTGTAGAGAATTCGCATTTTTGGCTTTAAATTCAACAATTTAGTTGACTTTTGTTCTCTTTTCAATGAAAAATCTTTCTCGGATGAAAATGCATCTCTTTTGTAGAGAATTCGCCTTTTTGGCTTAAAAATGCAATACTTTGGTTGACATTTTTTTTCATTTGAACAAAAAATCTTTCTTGGTTGAAAATTTATCTCTTTTGGTACAAATTTGATCTATCTGGTTGAGGATTCAACTTTTTTGTCGAAAATTCGTATTTTTTATTTGAATTCAACTGTTTTTGATATTTTCTGTTTTGGTAGAAAATTGAACTATTTGGTTAAAACTTCATTTTTTTGGTTGATGATTCATCATTTTTGTTAAAATTTGATTTTTTTGGTTGAAAGATGAACTTTTTTATTAAGAATTGATTTTTTTTGTTTCAAAATTAATTTTTTAACTGAAAATGTAACTAATCCATTTTTGCTTGAAAATTAATCTTTTTTAGTTGAAAATTCATTTATTTAGTTAAAAACTCGTATTTTTTGTGTTAAAAAATTAATTATTTTGTTAGAAAATTCATATATTTTGTACATAGTTAGTAAATAGTACATAGTTGTAAATAGTTAGTCCTTTTGGCTTTAATATACAACAATTTAGTTGGCGATCAACTTCTTTGTTAAAAATCCATTTTTGGGTTGAAAACTCGACTGTTTGGTACAAAAGTCGTCTTTTTGGCTTGCAAATAAACCTTTTTGTTGAAAATTCATATTTTCGGGTTGAATATTCTATTATTTTGGTAAAAAGTTAAACTATTTGGTAGAAAATTTAACAATTTGGTTGAATGTTAGTTTTTTGGTTGAAAATTTATAATTGCGGTTAGAAAATGCAACTGTTTTGTAGAAAATTCGCCTTTTTGGCTTTGAAATTCAATACTTTGGTCCAGATTTTTTTCTCTTTTAAATGAAAATTCTTTCTTGGTAGAAAATTCATCTGTTTAATCGTTGAGAATTCATCTATTTTGGTTAAATTCGACTGCTTTTGATGTAAAGTTAAAATCTTTTTCGCTTGAAAGTTCAACTATTTGATTGTAAATGGAACTCTTTGTTTTATAATTAATTTACATTGTTGAAAGTTCAACTATTTCGTTGAAAATTGAATAAGTTTGTTAAGAAGTAATCCTTTTTTTTTGAAAATTCAACTGTTTTATTTCAAATTCGTATTTTTTTATAGAAAATTCGTCCCTTTGGATTGAAAATTCATCTTTTCGGGACAAAAGTTCTTGGTTGAAAATTCAACTGCCTTTTAAAAATTTCGCCTTTTTGGCTTGAAAATTTAACTATTTGTTTAAAAATGCATTGTCTATGTGTACTAAAAAAATCCGGCTATTTTTACCGACATTTCGTTAAAAATAGCCCCTTTTCCAAGTACCGCTATTCGTACCGAAAAAAACCGGCTACTCATACCGAAATTTTGGTAAGAAGTAGCCACGGCTGATTAAAAATGCAACTATTTGTGGTTGAAGTTTAATATTTTTTGTTTAAAAATTTCAGCATTTGGTTGCAAATTCATTCAAGTAGGTTGCAATTCAACTATATTTGTTTGTAAATGCAATTCTTTGGTTGCAAATTAATTTTCTTGCTTATTTCTATAAAGGCTGCGTCTATTCATCCCGAAAAATCGGTGAGGCTGGAAACGGGCATAGAGAAAATTATCAAAAAATATTGTAGTTAGCGATATTTTTTAAAAACAATTAAAACAAATTCTTTTTAAATTTGATTATGTAACAAGAATGTTGATAAAAAAATTAAAGAAAAATATTTCATCAAATGTATGTATACGTCCCTAAGATTTTTTAAAAGAACTTTTGAGGAATTCTTTAACTACAATGTTTTTTGATAATTTTATATTTTTACGACAGTTTGATTTTAGGCACAAACTATTTTTACAGGAATAATTTCTAATGATAACAAAAAATGCATTGCATTTTAATTTTAAATAATAAAAAATTGAATAAAATTCACTGATGAGGGCCAATCAACAGGCATTCAAACTCATAATTTCAATTAGTGCACATGTTTACATTCTCATTCATGAGAGTGTAATGTAATCGTCCAAATTGTCGATCTCTGGTTTTTAACGGATCTTTACGTTTTGGCACTCACAGATTCCGAAAATCATAAAATTTTGTCGGCGTCTGTCTGTCTGTCTGTATGTATGTATGTCTGTATGTATGGTTACCTGAATGTTGTAGCCACGCTAACTTTTGAAGGATCCCCCCCCCCAGTATCGTAACCTTTGGCTAAACACACATTATTATCGAAGTATTAACATTTTTAATCAAAGAGGTGAATATTAAAAAAAAAATTTTGGCAGAGTAGTTCAACTCTAAACCAACTAGTTGAACTTGCAACCGCAAAAGATGAATTTGGAATCACATAGTTAAATTTTCAACCAAAAATAATAATTTTCCACCAAGAAGATTATCGCTTCACCAAAAAGACGAATTTTGAACCAAATACATGAATTTTTAACAAAGCTGTTGAGTTTTGAAACAAAAAAGACGAATTATCTACAAAAACTTGAATTTTCAATCGCAAAATATGATTTTAAAACAAAAAAGATAATTTTCTACAAAAATTTTTAATTTTTTAATCAATAGTTTGATTTTTAAACAAATGGTTAAACATTCTACAAAAATAGTCAAATTTACAACAAAAAAGTTAATTTTTGAACAAGTAGTTGAATTTTCAACAAAAAAGATAATTTTCAATTTAATAATTTAATATCATAATAAATTATTGAATTTTTTAACCAAAAAGACGGATTATCCGCCAAGAAACTAAATTTTCACGCGCGTAATACACTTCTTCATGAAAATAGTTGAATCACAAACCAAAAAAGTTTATTTTCTAACAGAATGATTATATTTATACCAGAATAAGACGAATTTTCAAGAAAATACATGACTTTTCAACCAAATGGTTGAATTTTCAACTAGAAAATATAAATTTTCATATACATTTTCAGTTAGAAAAATCAATTCTCCACCAAAAAAACTAATTTTTAACAAAATACTTTGATTGTCAACCAAAGAGATAAATTTTTAACGTAAATGATAAACCTTAAACCAAACAAAAAGAAATTTTCAAAATAAAGTTCTACTTTCAACCCAGTAGTTGAATTATTTACTAAAAAATATGAATCTTCCACAAAAAGTACGAATCTTGTATAATAAAATGTTTAACCAAACAAAATAATTTCCGAAAAAAATATCATAGTAAAAATTTCAACAACAACAAAATTAATCTTTAACCAAAACCATTTGGATTTTCCTATTTGATTCCATTTTTTTAAATTCTTATTCAGGCGAAAAACAGAAAAAGGGGAAATTTTTTTTAAATAGGGGGAAAAAGAAGAATTGTTGAGATAATAGTAAAATATCAATAGGGGAAAGATTGTGAAGTCTGCAATAGAAAAGTGTTTTAAACTTCATAAGTTATTATTGAACTGTGCCGTTACTGATCTATGTTTCGCGAAATTCGCAAAAATTGCTCAAATTTATCATAAGGGAACTTACTAGATGTTTTCTAAGCAAGTAACGTTACTTCCACTGCACTTATGCGTCCACTCCCTTTTACATTCGGGAGAAGTCTTACATCATATTTTTAATTACAAACTACTCGAAACATTTTCCAGATAAATAAGAAACTTCAAATACGTTATTTTATATTAAAAATAGTTACTTAACCACATTAAATTTCATCTCAAAATAATCAAAACTCTATTACAGATCAATTTATAAATTGAAAATGAAATAAAATTTTTGTAAATTGGTTGTGAAAGAATACTTCGAACTACGCTCGACGAAAATATAAAATAAATATATCGGTGAACCCTTCGAGATATTTTGATAAAACATTTTTGCTGATTCGCAATTAAATTTATAATGAACAAAAAGCCGAGTTTTCAACAACAGTTGAAATTCAGCTGAAGTATAGACAACAAAATAGTAGGCTAATCTATGTATTTTTGTGATAATGTGAGATACATTCTTCATCATAACATTACGCTACACATCCCTCAGGGTTAAATAGGTACATGTAATCAGAAATCAAGAATTTTGATTCAAACCATAAGAAAAAATATTGCACTCTGCTTAAGAAGTAAGTAAAATTTAAAGCAAATAAATAGGATATATAATTTTATTATAATGTATAATTTGTTATTTAATTTCTTTACCTTAACTGTACTTTGGCTATAGTATTTCAATATCAAAGTGAGGACTTGTCTCATTTGTCATTCATTTGTTATGTTTTGAAAAGTCAATGATTATGCAGAGTCAGAGTCCGATTCATCAAGATGCGAAGTCATAAAAGTTTCCGACCTATTTTTTCTCTGGGGCCTTGCTGGTTTCAGCCGAGGTGACAAATCAGAATCAGAATTAGAATCAGAATCATGAACGTTCGAACCAAAAATACCTTGTCCCCTATTGTTTTTCCGGTATATATTATATCTTGGGGGCTGTGATAGTCCTGTACGAGGTGGTGATTCAGACTCATCTGTTGCTTGTTGCAGATGCCTTGGTAGTTCTAGATTTTGTTGTGGGTGAGGTTGTGTTTGCGGAGTTGGTCGATTCACTTCCGCTCTAGAATTTGGATTCCCTATTGCTCCACCTGATGAGGATCCAGCTGAGGACGTTGAGCGCTGAACTTCATTTCGGGTTGGCGAAGAACTATTACTTCTTGGTGGTGATAAGGTGCGTGGACCAGCAAAACATTTCTTCCACATCTGATCACTTAATTCTCTAAGAGAAATTATTTATAATGTTTGGTATAGCGGGAAAGTATCTGTTAGGAAAATGTACCACGTTTGAATAATTAATCAATATTTAAATATATATATATATATAAGAAAAATTTTCTAATCAATTTTTTTTTTTTTCGTAAATATATTTTGCTGGAGTGGGGGGGGGGGCTGATATCAAAATATGTTCAAATCCAAATTTTTCTTTTACGCTTTGCAATACGCTTCTTGTTGTAATTTGAAACAAAACTTTTACAAGTCATTTGCACACCTAGTTCTCCTATCTGGTACTGATTATTCCATTCTTCGTTTTTGTTTCTTGTGTAAGATAGCTTTTTTGTTTAAATTATTTTTTTTTCAAACATTGGGAAAAGAGCAAAAATAATTCAAATAAAAAAGTAAAATACTATTTAAAAAATGATTTTTGTTGAGGTTCACTTATTATTCAATCATAAATAAAAAGTCAAAGGAAAACTCAAGTTTTCAGAAAAAAAAATTATCTGACATTAATATAAGAGAATATAGTTATATACAATAATCAATTGGGTAAATGAGCATGTTTTTGTTAACTTGCATTAATTACTACCTCGCTAAGTGAAAAGTGGACAAAAAGTGTGAGAATTCAGAAAAAACCGCAATTTTTTAGCTTCTATCCAAAAGAAGATAGTTATAAACAATTATACATTGTTCAAACAACTATGATTGTTAACTTGCATTATTTACTACTTTACTAAGTAAAAATTGGATAAAAAGTTAAACATTTCAGAATAAACTAAAACTATATTGCATTAATAAAGAAGATAGTTATAAACAATAATCATTTCTTCGAATAATTACTTTTTCTACTTTGAATTAATTATTAACTCACCCTATGTGAAAAGTAGACAAATAGTTGCAAATTTTAGAAAAAACCGCAACTTTCTAGTGTTATTCAAATTGAATATTGTTAATAATAATAATAAATTGTTCAAACAGATAATTTTGTTGACTTTAATTAATTATTCAACTCACTCCAAGTTAAAAGTGAACAAAAAGTTAAAACTCTAAGAAAAAACTGCAATTATCTAGCCTTGCTCTAAGTGAATATTATTAACAATAATGATAAATTGTTGAAACAATTACGTCTGTTAACATTGATAAACTATTACCTCTGTCTAATTGAAAATTGGACAAAAAGTGGAAAATTTTCGATAAAACCGCGATCGTTGATTCTAAGAGAAAAATTCTAAGAACAGTAATGAATTGTTTAAACAATTTATTCAAAAAAAAACGTCGTTTCTTCTTATGGAAAATGTATTAAACTTCATGAGGGTTGCGCCACCTCAAAATATAATTTTTTTTAAATTTATTTATTTTTATGTGGATTCGAACAAATTTCCGGGCGTTATTTATAAAAATTCGAGAAAAAAAATTTTTGGACAACCCTAGTGTTCGTACATTGTCTAGTCCGCTCCCGACAAATGACGCATTTGTTAATTAGGTTCATTTATAAAAAATAAGCACTTGTGAGCAGCTATGTTAACAATGAGATTCAGCTAAAGAATTTTTTGAAAATTCCACAAGAAAAACGGCATTCTCAGTTGAAAAATGCCTAAGGCAACAAAAAATGACATAAAATTGTTCATAATAATAACAGTAATCGATAGTTATCCAAGTGTTCCAAAATATTTCAAAAATTAGTTGTTAAGCGTTGATTACGCGTTGAAAGAACAACGTTGAAATGTTAAAAATAGTCAGAAAATGCATTTTTCAAATAATTTCGATTAAACAATCATTAATTTTTAGCGAATAATAGCAAAAAATTGTTGATAAATAATTAGCTGTTAATTCCTGGGTGAAAATTGGAATTTTTCAGTTCATAAATATATGACATAATACAAATTTGTTAAAAAAATTGTTCTCATAAATAATAACTGTTGATTGTCATTGAAATATCCCTAAAGGTTTATAAATTAGTTCATAACATTTGATTAAGTTGAAAGAACCAAGCTAGTGCGTCGGAAAATAGCCCAACAGTGCATTTGTTGATTAAGTTTATTTACATAGGCATCAATTGTTATTAAGTGACTCAATGTATGATAACTAGGTGGCATTGCCAAGTAATTTTTGGTCGATTTCGTAGAAAAACTTTATTTATTACATCATGAATAACTGTCGTCGATAATGGCTCATAAGACTTGTTTATAAAATAAAGAAAATGCAATAACTTCCATGAGTTCAATATAAAAACTCTTTTTATCCATAAATAGTTGAGATTTAGTGCGAATCATGTGACGAATCACAGCCAATGCCCTTGAAACAATTTTCGTGCAATTATTTCTCTTTTAGTTTTCCAATTCCACGCAATATGAAGCCACTTATTTGTAGGGCCCCATGGGATTCATTTGCAAAATATTATGCGTATTAAAAATTAAGTAAATTTTTTTGATAATTGTCACTAATTTTTTTTAAATATAATATAATTTTCCAATCTTTCAGGCATAAATCCAGCATTGATGTACTTTAGGAGTATACATTTGTTTCTTTAAGATTAAAAATTCGAATTTCGAGAACGTTTTTTGACTCTTCTGAATAATCGTTGATATTGCGCTTGAGCTATTATGGAGATGAAACCCATCAATTTTATTTATTCTCGATCGTCCAGGCGCCAACGAAGCGAAAATATGAGCGTAGCCAAAAACGAATCAAGAGTTCGGTTGGAGTCGAACCGAATCGAAATATGAGTGCGGGCAAAAATGGGTTAAAACTTTCTCTAAAACAATGAGTTTTCCAAAAATACAGTATTTTTCATAGTTGACAGACCTATCTTAAAATCAGCAGTTTCAAGGATGAATGGAGTTAACTAATTTCTCTCCTACTTCCTTTCAAATTCTTAACAAACAATCCAAATTGAATTTCGAGGACGCTGCCTGACAGAGCAGCCCTCGCGACGCATTAGCTAACAGCGCGGGCAAACGTCGAGTACTTTTTCAAAATCTGAATATCTCAGTCAATTTTCAACGAATCGATATGAGATTTTCCAAAAAACTTAATTTAACATTGCTAAACAAATCACTCACTGGAAGTTGTTTGAAAGTCGAAGTTACCTAGATACGTTTGACCGGCGAAACCAAGAAAACCCAATTATTCATTGACCTCATTTTCAAAAAATTGATTTTTCGATTTTGAAAATTTTCTTTTTTTGAAACCATCGGGCAATACTTTTACGCGTTTTCGAGCGTCGGGCTGGTTCTTGCACCCGGCGGCTCAATTGAGTGTCCAGATGCAATAAGGGCACATAAAATGTCCTCGTGCAAAAACAAAGTCCCCTGGAGGCTTTCAACAAAATTTTCGAATTTAAATTTTTAAAGGATATATCTGGATGTGAAATTTTATTGCGTATCTTTTTCTCTGTAGATAAGAAGTTGCAGCTTTTTTAGTTTACAAATTAAAGCCGAAAAACTGACTTAAAAAAAAACATCAATTTTAATTCGTTTTTCACCTCAACTCGCGTTCCGTTCGTCAGTTTTTTAAAATTTGTATTAAAATTTTCAGATAATGCGTTCTAGTGTATCTTACGATTGATAGGGTAAGAGAAATTCAACAACAAAAATTTGAAAAATTGTTATTAATTTTTTTTCGATGCTCAGCGTGAATCGGACTTTTGTAATTTCCAGCGTTTCGTTTATCAAGGGAATTTTGAGCAAGGAAAGACTTCTCGCCGCAAAAATTCGGAGAAAACTGTGCTAAAGTTTTTTGGAAAGTTTCAGAGCAAAATATTCAATAGTTCAGGAGACGTTGTGATTTCACTTAATGCCAGCGCTGGAGCTTTCGAGTGTACTACAGGACTCTGGAGCTTGCCGCCGTGAAACGTTCTCGCGCTAGTAAGTTTTTGCTTACGATAACGATAATAATTCAATTTCTTACGGAATAACAATTTTAAGAAAGTGAGTTGATAAAACACTCATGAATTTTATTAAATTTTAAATTTATTTTTGCGGTTTATTTAGACTTAACTGTAAGATATTTACTCTAATTTTCACACAATGTTTATACCTGCATTCGGTTTAACTTCGAAGCAACCTTGAACATTCGCTTTGTAAACAAAACTAGGCACACGCTAAATTAAAACAGATCAGTTAGTCCTTAACTCTGTACTGGATATTGCACATCTGAGTGTAAAGATTATATTAAATCTATTTGTATATGTTTGTTCTAAATAAAAGTGATTAAATAAAAAAGTGGCAAAGTTTTCGACAATTACAATTATATTAAAATGAATAATATATCGCAAGCTTTTCGAGGTAGAAAACGAAACAGAGACGAGAATAAATGGGCGCGAAATGTACGAAAAACTTGCAAAAACCAGGTAAAGGTTTGAATAATTTTTCTATTTAAATTAAGAATTACTACTGTTATATCAACTCCCAATAAATAAAGTGTAAGAAAATTTCTACTTCGTTTATCTTGCATGGCAAAGCTTTCTGTGGAATTATTTTAATTTAAATATTAATAGAGAACATAATATATTAGGTTTTTGAAATTTATAACATCAATTGAATAAATAACTTTATTACTTGAATTTCAAAGAATTAAATTAAGCCAAAATGAAAGATGTAAAAAGCTTATGGAAGTATCTTATACCAAAAGGAAAAGCCTTCTTTAATGAATACTTTGGAGTCGATAATGAACAGCAAAGCACGCGATGATTCTGAGCTTTCTTCTGATGAAGACTATATTGTATAGATTTTTTGTACAATAATTAAAAATTGAATAAAATTCATGAGTAATAATTTGATGTTCTTTTTTTATTTCATGAGTGTTTTGTCAACACTACAGAATAATTAATCTTATACCATTCACAGACACAACAGTCATAATTAATTAGAAATTAATTCAAGCGAAGAAGAGATAATGTTGCATTTCAATAATAATTTAAATGTAGAGAAGTAAAATATTTTTTTTTTAGATATAAAAGAGATATTAGATCTGAAAATAAAGTGAATACGGTTATAAGAGGCCAAAATAGAATTTCAATTAAAACAGAAGTAGAATTTATATGTAATTTACTTTTCAGCAAAAGAACCAATACTTTCCAGCAGAACTTCATTTATAGTCAAAATAAGATACGAATAGAGATAGAACTAAGAGAAAAATAGTTCTTTTTTTTTGAGACAGAGAGATTAGTAGGATTTTTTCATTTTGTTGCAGGAAAGAGAAAAAAATGGAAGACATCGAGATGTGGGAATGTCGTCATTTTGAGTTGATGATTCCAATGGGGCTCTACATTTTCCACGAAACCTACTGTATCAGGAAGCCGAATCGGGCAAATAATTATCGCACAGTATCGGATTCGACAAGAACAAAATGCATAAAAGACTGTTGGGTGGAAACACAACAGGATGTAATGACTATAAAAAAAAATTTGACGAAAAATTGAATATATTTCAATTTTTAGTTAAAAACCGTTTTTTTTCAATTTTTAATTGAAAAAATTAATTTTGGATAAAAAAAATAATTTTCTACCAAAAAAGAATAATTTTTAATAAAATACATGAATTTTCCATCAACATTTTTTATTTTTAATGGAATTTTCTACCCAATAGTTGCATCTGTAACCAAAAGGATTGATTTTCTCTAAAAAAAGACAAATTTTCAACTAAATGGATCAATTTTCAAATAAAGAGCATAAATTTTCAACAAAGTATAGAATAGTTTAATTTTTAGTTAGAGAAATAAGTTTTTGAGCAAATAAAATGAATTTTCAACTCAACAAATGAATTTTTTACCAAAAAGATTAAATTTGTTTCAAAAAGAATCTTGCTAAGAAATTGAGTTAAATTCTTATTTTGAGAAATTAATTTTTAATAAGAAAAAACTATTTTTTAACCAAATAAATTAAATAAAATACATGAGTTTTAATTAAAAAGGTTAATCTTCTACCAAAAAAGACCAACTTTCAACAAAATAGATCAATTTATAACTAAAAAAGATAAATTTTCAATAAAAAATAGGTTAGTTAAATTTTCAGATAGAGAAATAAGTTTTTAAGCAAATACCTTAAATTTTCGTAAAGGTATTAAAATTTTCAAGAAAACGAATGAATTCTCTACCAAAAAGATTAAATTTCTATAAAAAAATTTCGAAACAAAATTTAGTTGACTTTTTAGTAAAAAAAATTATTTTCAATAAAAAAACTAATTATCCACCAAAAGAAAGAATTGTAAGTGGAAAAAATGTTAATTCATGTTGAATTCACTGGAATTTTCTCGCTATAATAAGGAAACTTCTGTAAATCATGTACAACGTTCTCAAATGATATAAGATTTTCTGTAAAATCTATAACAAAATGTTGGAAAATAAACCAAGTTCTTTTTCTAAAGAAAGGGTAATTAGTGCGCGCATAGCACGTACAAAGGTCTAGTATTTTCAAATAGTAGACCATGCAAAAGTTGAAAATATTGAAAATTAAATAATTGAAAGTTGTAAGGTTAGAAAATTTCAAATAAAAAATTATCCAATGTTTTCATTTACTTTCTACAAATTTATAAGCCGGCTTATTAATAAAATGTTACAATAACAAATTTTGATGAAACGGGGACCAGATATTTTGTTGTATGGCCCTGACGTACTCGTACTTTAACTTTGTAGCCGACATTTTTTTCTCGATATTCCAACTGTTAGGTTAGCTGTGAGGTTTAGTTGTCACCCGTCACAGCGTTTTCGATTTTTAATAGCGTTAATATCGTTACAAGCATGCGACTATATCGTATGTTATGTATTGTGATTTAATGTAATTGTTTAAGGTAAATTGTGCATATATACCAACAATATACTTATGAATTCTATGATATGTGTAAGTATGTGTGTAGTAGTGGATGACCTTCCACAGAATCTGTTTGTAACAATAATGTTTTTCTTTTCGCTGGCGCACGAAATTTTACATGACTGGGATGTAGAATTCAAATATTTAGAGAGGTAGACTTTGTTTTCTTTGATTGAAATTGTACCCAACTGTCAGGTCATCATTATTATCTAGTTCTATTATTTCTTACTGAATCACGAATTAAATTATAATGAATTTATACTGATAATTCATATCTTCACATCAAATATTACCCTATTTCACTTTACATGACTGAAAGTGAAATTTTAATATAATGCCGTAATGTCCTCCGTTTACCGAACTAAGTTATGTAAAATTGAACACACAAATATTCTCCGTGTGTTTTTTCGTACCTTGCGTCGTTTTTCCAGATTTTTTTTTAATGTTACTTTTCACGATTAAATTACAAACTACATATCCTCTCGGACACTTACACCCATATGCCCCGGATCCCTTTAAATACAAATAATCTTGTAAAATGCATTGCATACGAAATCACACAAAATCGTTTAATTAATTAAATTTCCTCACGTATACTTACCAATACAAAGTGCTACCAAGGCAAGGGTCAGGAAATTCATCATGGATGTATAGGCATACAAATATACCAGAAAAATCAGAAAGTCATACTTTTAGCAGAAATAGCAATACTTCTTTATATATTGATGTCTGGATGCTGAAACCAGGCCATTTATATACTGAGAATTTTGAGAGAGTAACCTTCAAAACAAGGAAATTCGAAACATTAATAAGCTTGTCATTTGTACTTCAAGTATGTTTGCGAGGTATCATTTTTCACGAATGATCAATGATAAGGTCAATAGACTTAGGCACTTTAATATTGCATCACTTTAATTTATTTACTGTCGAGATAAGAAAATTGGTATCGTTCCTTTTATTTCAATATTGTAATTGAAAGAGTAGAATTAGTTTAGTTAATGTTTAAATTTCGATTTGCACTATTTTATACTAAAATATATTAGAAGAAAAAGAGCGATACCAATTTTCTTATCTCGTCGAAAATTCCATAGGAAAACTAATTTCGTATGCAAGGCAGTTTACAATAATATTCGTATTCTGCCGTCCTGATGAAGAAACTGTACAACTGCATTTTAGACGAACCGAGATATTCAATAAAACGCGTTTGCATCTAGCCGCCGGTTGAGAACCACAACGCTCCGTCGAGCATCGAGCTCGATCATCGGGGTGATCCAGCGCAACACAATAGCAAAGGGTTGCTAAGATGCCAGGTATGATGTGGTACCTTGAGATCGTCTTAAGCCCCCTAATTTTTAAATCAATAATCATTTTAAACAATTTTTTTCAGTTAATTTTTACGATGTATAGACCAACAAAATTATCGAATAAAAACAATTCATTTTGCGAACATTGAAAGAAAAAAAAAAACAGTTTTAGCGCAAATTTTACAGAAAACTGCAACTTTGCATATTTTGGGGCATTTTCCGGGCACAATACAAGAGTGTTGGTGTGTCAAAACTTAAATTTGTGGAGTGAAAATTATCTCCTGAATATTCCTTAAAAGATTAAAAGACTTAAATTTGATTGAAAAACGGGCTTTTTTCATTTAAAACACAATGGTTATTTCAAAAGTCCGGAGACACGGGTTAATGTTGACCAATTTGAGAAAAAAAGGAGGGAATTTTTTTTTGGGAAAACGAACTTTCTGAAAATAGTTTAAAACAGTTTTTAAAGTGTGTATACCTAAATACTTACATCTTCTTCCTCTTCTTCTAATGCGGTTGGTGACAGGCGAAAAACGAGACACACTTGAGAAAGTCTAGCCTCGTTTGGAAACCTCCGTCTTTATGTTGTTTGATTTTTGCAGACAGAAAATTTTGCTTTCTGAACACTTCTTTCCTCTTAGTTTCCGTTTCCTCTAGGCTGTTTCGGGTTACGTGACTCGAAGTCTGCGCATTGTGGAGGGACTTTAGAGACACGTCGATGTTTGGATGCGGTGACGGACAAGCATCATTAAATTTCGAGTGGAAGCATTTCGAGCAGCGACCAAGTCCATGAACCCATTTCCTACTTCCTCAGGATCCAAATATTTAAGTCCGAATACATATCTCAGCCACTTTCCAATGATTGATTCCTGGTCTTTGTATTCGCGACTTAATCCCAGTTGTTGGATTTTTTTCCACCTATAAAGAAAGCGAAACAGAAGTAGAAAACATTTTTTTCTATTTATTCACAGTGAAATATATTTTTGATTCACTATGCTTCAAACTATTAGTTGGAAGAAAACCCCTTAATTTGATTTTGAAAAATTCAAAAAGTTCTAGAAATTTTTTGTTAAACAAATATTTCTTCGAAACTATACGTCTTATTATAAATAATTTTAAAAAATACATCCGAATGTCATTAAAGTCTCTAAATTAATGAAAGTTCAAAAAAAGGACAAAAATTTACCATCTTGAATATCTAATTAAGAAGTGACACGAATTTAAGCCCTTAAAATAAAAATAATTTAATTGCATATGACAATTTTAAGATAAATAATTTTACTTCATCATAAAATGTATTTTTGGACGTTTCAAACATTATTGATAGAAGAGAAAATTTTAATTGTAAATGATTCTTTAATAATGGGAAATAATTCTGTTCTTAACATTTCGCTACGATACTATAATTTATAAACTTTCTTATATTTTCAAGGAGATAGGAACAATTAAATTATGGTTTGAGTTTTTTTTTAAGAATAATTTTAAGTTTTGAACATTTCAAAAAGTGTGGAAAAAAAATATGGAAGACTTTAAGACAATTTTTGTACTTTTTCAGGATTTAAAAAATGTTCATAAGATTCATGGGAAAATTTTAAATGATTGTTTTGTAATGAATTCTCACAGAAAATTGAAAGAGGTAAAAATTTTTTAAACTATTTCCTAAAAAATTGAAAAAGACTGTAAAGGATCTTGAAGCAAAATTTTACAAATTTTGCCATATTACATAATTTTGAAACAAAATTTGAGTAAGTTTAAGAGATATTCAATAGTTTTGAAACGATTCATAAATAATTAAAACTTCTAATGATTTTTTAAGAGTTTTGTAAGGTTTCACTAAAATAAAAAAAATTGTTTGGTTCCTAGGAAAAATTAAAATTATTATTTATTTCGAAAAATTAATTTTAAGAGGTTATTTAAAAATATTTTAAAAGGTTTCAAAAGATTTCTTAACTTGTGAAAGAAGAATCTTAAAGATTTTAAGGAAATTAAAAAAAAACTGCAGCAATAATTTGAATGATGTTGAAAGATTATAAGGTTTAGAAGGTCTGAAAATATTAGAAAAGGAATTTTCTTAAGATTTATGTGAAAATTTTTAATGATTTTTTATTTTGAAAAATGAACTTTAAGAGAAAATTTAAAAAGGTTTTTAAACATTTCAAACAATTTTCTAAAATTACGAAAAAGAGTCTAGAAGGTTTTAAAGCAAACTGTTTCAATTTGGTAAGATTAAAAAACGAAAAAAGTCGAGTAAAGTCAAGAAATATTTAGAAGAATTGAAGAGATTTAAAAACAATTTTAAACTGCCAATGATGTTTAGAATTGTGAACGCTCCCTGTAGACAACAAATTAAAATTTCTTAATTTACTTACCATGACTGCCCCAGATGAAATCGGCACCCAATAATATTCACATGCACAAAAACTTTTCTCAGGCCCAAATGCATCGATATTTCAAAATCGAATATAACTTTTTCCGGCTCCAGTTTGTCCAGCCCTTTGCTTTCACATTTTTCTTTTAAAACGCGAAACACTTCAGCATACGTCTTAACCGAGCAATTCACGCCTACCCCGAAAGGGAAACGGCTTAATGATATAATAATAATAATAATAATAATAATAAGTAATCGGTTTTCATGGCTCAAATCAATGGAATCAAATAAATACATTTCTTTGGATTCAAAAATTTTTTTTTCAGTGAACTAATAAAATAACAGTGCCATATCTTTCAAACGAAATAGTTGGCCCAACTAACCATTTTTTTCAGACAACTTTCTCACAAAACCATGTCTGATCCGATATATTGTCCACAGACAAAAGACTTCCTCTCAGAGAGATCAACAAAATTCCCTGTAACTGTTTTTCAATAGGGATAATACTTTTTGTATTTGGCGTGGGAAATACTATAAGAAAATAACACATGCAAAATAAGATGAGACATTCAGAGCAACGTTTTTCGTCTTAAAAAGACCTACAAAATTGCCTTCATAGAATTATTATCTACGATTCTTATGTTAGTCATACTATAAACGGCTCCAGTCCTGAGCTAGACCAGACCTTCCGGATCGAACCTAAAATTTTTCGTTCTTGGCTGGCTGATCAGTGCCAAACCTCAACCAGCCCAGAATGTCAAGGCGACCAGAAAAAAATTTATGTTTTGATAGTGTGATTTTCTTATTTTCTCTCATTATAGACACCCTGCAACTTTTTCGAAATTTGTCAAGGAAAATTTTGCTGATCGAACTTAGAACTTAGATAGCTCATCAGCGCCAGCCCTGGGCTAGACCAGATCTTATCACGTTTTTCCTCTGAGCGGCTCATATGTAGTATATAACATTTTGCATCTAGGACATATACTTTATTTGAGTGCGAAACGCATGATGAAAATGTATTCGTTAAAGTCGAAGGAGCTTTAACAAAAGGAAATTCACAAATTACAAAATTGCTAAATTACACTTGTCAATGGTTTGACTTTTACTTTATAGAGGTCTATGCACGAAAATGTAGGGAAAGTACAAGGCCCGAGCGCTAAGCGTGAGATGCGACATCAGACGCGTACCCTAGGCGCACTCAAACTTGCGAGCTCCACTCGTTTGGAAATTATTCAAGGCAGAAACGTAGTTAAACATTAAAACTAAGTAACTCAGCGCAAAAAGCACAGTAAATTCGATTAATCCAAGCCATTTTTCTCTTCCCATTTTCTGCGTTAATTGGCCATGGCAAATTGTGATTGTAAGAAGCATAAACAGATCCGACATGTGAAAAAAATAATAAAATAAAGAATGATTAAATTCTTATTCAATGTATAAAAAGCTGGGCAAAAAAAATTCATAACTAGTTTATTTCCGAATTTGTCAAATTAATTTTTAATACGTTTTTTTTTGTATCTGAAACAAATCTTTAAATCCTGTTATTGTATAAAACAAGCTTTAACTTCCGATTATAATTTTTTCCATTAAAAAACATGAAAACCCTTAAATGAGCTTCATGGCTATAATCATTCCACGTCAAAGGTGCATTAAAGTGAAAATTTCGCCTCATCTCACACTATCTTCTTGTAATACAAAATTCGTTGATAAAAAAGGTGTTTAAGAGTATATTTCTGAAGCTTAACTGATCATTTATATTTTACATGATAAAATTATTTCCAAGCAAGTGATTTTATTAAATTTAAGTTTTGAGTGCGTATTATTCAATGTACGAATGTTTTGATCATCACACGTTCAACGGTTAGCATTCGCTAAAATACCGAGAATCACGACTTCCAGCTAATGTAGATTCCAGTAGTATTCAATTAATCATGTTAGCTGACATCTGCCGTCCTGATGAAGAAACTGTACAAATGAATTTTTATCAAAAATGAGTTTTTTATATGGTTCGATTCATAATGAAAATACGAATTTAACTATGCTAATCATTATTAAAAATTGTAATTAAATCTCCAGATAATTAGGTCTCAATTAGCATATCTACAGCGATTTTTGAGAATTCCTAATGAAGAAACAATACATCTGCAGAAATTCTTGGCTGCTCTGCCGCGAGCATCAAATTCCCGTAAATAATTCCAATTATAAATATAGAAAACCCTACGTACCGATTAATTATTCTTAAAATTATTTTCAACCAAAATTAAACAAGTTTTATGTGTTGTTCATGGTAAAAAACAAGGGGAAACTCTGGCTGTACATAAAAGCGTACAACAATATTGGAATAGAAAGCAGTTTTAACGTTCTTGGGGATGAAAACATAATTTAATCAAAGATTTCATGAATTATATGCAATCCCGTGAAAAACTTACCTCGATTTTTTACAAGAGAAACCGAGAGAAACGAACTTTTGGCTGTTTTAAACTTGATGCGAGCACACGAGTTTTCCGTTGTTTTTTGTGGCACTATTACAGGAAACAACTACTATAGAAAACAAAATTCAACGGAGGGAAGCGCGGAGCTAGAGTGGGGACAGCTCGACCGCAGCAGTTACTCCCCTACTCCCCCGATGCGGTCTTACTCGAAAAGAGTACTGTATATAATTTGGACCTTCAATGTCTTTCATATATTTTTAAGCAAACACCAAGACAATACCTAATTTCGTTTGGACACAGTGTTCTGAAAAATAAATTTTGGCACTTTAGACCCCGCCCTACCCTACAAAAATTAAAGGACCCCCCCCCCCCCCCCCCCCCCCCCTATATATATATATATATATATATATATTTATACCTTTCGTACCTAACAATATTATTCCCCCCCCCCCCCGTTTCAATAACATCGCCCACATCGACAACAACTCTGATATTTCTGACCTGAAACTTTCAGGATGGTCTTGAATTAATTTGGTAACTTAATGCATGAAGTAAGTCTGTTTTGGCAGATAGTTATTTAAGGTCGAAAGGGAACGTAAAAGCCACATGACGGCTTGAATACTTCTTGTGCATGATGGCGTGTGTGTGCGAAGAGGATTTTATTTCTACAGAGGTACGAATAGCGACGCTAGGCGAAAATTGCGTTTATTTCAAAATACAGTTAACCCTCGTTAACGCGAAACAGAAGTGACCGGAAATTTTGGAATTCGTGTAAAAAATCGTTTCATGGGGGCAATAACAGCGCAGCAGACTCTGTAAATTTCTGCCAGAACTGCACACTTTCTGTACAAATTATGTACGAATTCGAGTTAACAAGGGTTTACTGTAGATCTCTTTCAGAACAAATTACATGGACTATTTTATCGTCTATATTGTTAACATAACGATAATTGTAAAATCTAATTTTCTACTTCGAATTTTGTTTGCGTATACTCAACTCGTGAGATAAGCAAAGTTTCGGGCATGACTTACAGTGTCGTTCAGCATAAATCAGGATAATCCAAACGTTAACAGTCAGTTCCGCATGCATTGTTTCTGTTGTCTTTAAAATGATGACGTAACCTGATGCAACTAATGCGCTGAGAGTGCGTCCCTTATACTGTTTATCACGCTTAACTGAGCACCGCCTCTCTGTAAGTCTCGCGGTCCCCGCATCTCAAATTCTAAGGTCTCAAATTCTAGGAATAGCGTAAATTGAGGGCGCTTATCTCGGGAGTTGAGCGTACTTCAGGCGTACACTAATCTCGATCGACAGACTATCCGTCGTAAGTTTGCTTAATCGCCGCATTATACATTTGACTTTACAAACAAAACATGACAGATTTTTTTCACAAGGCGAGCAGACTTTAACATTTTAAACGGATGCTGATTTTCCGTGCTCGCCTTCTTCTTTTGATCACACCTTAAATTCCGTCGATATATGAGCAGACTTTAGGGTCTTCTCAAACGGCACTGTAGTATAGGCATTTACACTTTGACCCTTCAACTTTAGCGCTAGCAGGATGAGAGTTCGAGTCTCGGTGGATCTGGATACTAGCTATACAAGATTTAGAAGATTTTGACGACACGGGTTTTACTGCGATTTTCCTTGTTTATTACAAAAATATTGTAGTTAAATACTATCGCAGATATTATTTGATGTTATAGTTTTTGACCAGTGAAGTATACATGTTTAATAGTTTTTTGTCTACATGGTCGATAATCAATATTTTGTGAATATTGATTATTAATTTTTAAAGTTGTGAAAAAAATCTCTGCCTGGTTTGAATTGTTGTGCCATTGAGACAAGATATCTATTAAAGGCAATTGCTGATAGATCACGCTAAATAGAATTTTCGGGGACATACCATCTCACATGCGACAAGTCTCTCTGCGGCAAGTCACATCTGCGGCATGTCAATCTAGGGGCTTCTCTCCCTCGTGGCATTTCTCTCATTGAAATCGATATTTTTGCCCCCCCCAACGTATCGTGGGGGGAGGCACCCCTGTGACGGGCCATAGAAATAATGTTGATCAAATCCCTTTCCACTAGTGAGAGATGCCGCTAGGTAGAGATGCCACAATTGTGACAGCTGCAGAGAGACTTGCCGCATGTGACATGATATGGACCCCAAATATAAAGTAAAATATTGTAATAAAATATATTTTGTTCAGGCCATTATCTTACCAGTGCTCTATGCATGGAGATAATTTAATTGAAGTTCATTAAAACACTTAATTAATGTGTTTTCCAAAAAGTGCATCTGTGCCAAGTTGTCTGCTGAAATTTCAAGAAAAATTGTTTTTTAACATATAGAATGTCTCACAATAATTTCAGGGTTGTCCTCTAAAACGTCGAAAAAAATTTTTTGTCAACAGTGCAGAATTACACACCAATATGAAAAATAACAAAATGAAGGATATATTTAAATAGTTATCAATGGGGAAACTGTCCATTGACTATTTTCAGTCTTTCGTATATAAACTCCCATTTAGAACAATAAAGGTTAGGAGTGTTACAAATTTTTTATTTTATGATAAGTTTATAGGCGTCTTATAAACAATAAATCAAAATTATATTAACAATAAGTGCATTTTATTCTTTTCCAAAACAGTTATAATGATTCCACATTAAGATAATATAATTACTTTAAACCTTCTAAACATTTATTCTGCCAGAACAAACCTAACCCGAAAACTAGTAAAAAGTGTTCAAAAAACAATTATTTTTAAATAACTCTAAAATACAGGAAAATTATTAGAACAAAACTTTTTTATGCATATTAGAAACGAAATATTATTACTTTGAGTAAATATTTCTTACCTTTTAACTGAAACCGGCACTTTGTTACAATAAAATCCACATTGCATGTTAATATTCTCGGAGCAAAACAAACCAAAAACTTGTGCGCCAAGTTACCTGCCGATTTTAGTCCCGAATGCGCCCATATTAGTCGCATGTGAATAGTATTTAATAAAGATTTCTGACAGAATAAATATTTAGAAGGTTTAGAGTAATGATATTATTTGAATGTGGAATCATTATAACTGTTTTGGAAAGGAATGAAATATATTTATTGTTAATATAATTTTGATTTGTTGTTTATAAAACGTCTGTAAGCTTATCTTAAAATAAAAAATTTGTAGCACTTCTAACCTTTATTGTTCTAGATGGGAGTTTATAAACGAAAGACTGAAAATAGTCAATGGACAGTTTCTCCATTGATAATTATTTGAATATATCCTTCATTATGTTATTTTTGATATTGGTGAGTCATTCTGCACTGTTAACAAGACATTTTTTTTCTTGCCGTTTCAGAAGACAACCCTCCAATTATTGTGAGATATTCTGCACTGTTGAATAAATAATTTTTCTTGAAATTTCAGTAGACATAATCCCTCAAATATGTTGATAATATTAAACGTAAATAAATTTATCCTATTTTTATTAAATTTTACTCATTTTACTTCATAATTTGTTTTTTATTCAATAATTATGAATTGAAATCGGAACGCGCCACATTACCTCCACATTATCTCCATGCATTGTCCTTTATGTGCGCCGCATTCGCCGCCGCTCTCGTAAGTGTGATAAAGAACAAATTTGGAATGAAAAACAAATTAGTATTTAACATAAAGCACCTTTTTTTTAGTAATGAAGAAAGATATATTTTCCTGGGATATTTGTTGCTTTTAAAAAAAAAAATATATTAATTATTTTGAATAACACATTACGATAGGCTAATTAAAAATAAAACTAAGGGGTAAGTGTGATATATATATATATTTTTTTTCATTGCGTTGTGAAATACGAAAATCTGTCAAATGTTCGAAGTTAGTTCGAGAGGTTAATGATCCTGATTCGAGCTGTGACCAATCATTCTTCTGTGAACAGTCGCTAGCACGTATTTCTTTAAAGGGCGAGCTTTAAAGTGGTTCGCGATGTGACCAAAATCACTCTTCTGTGACCAGTCGTTAGTACGTTTTTTTTTAAGGGCGAGTTGTGACTCAGTATTTCGGGTGTTCACTGAATAGTGCAGGTAAAACTAGTTCTTTCTAAAGCACAATTGGGTGAATCTAGTTTTAACTACCATTTTCAGTTAAAACACGAAATCAGATGGAATTTAAAATTTCTCCGGGTTTTCACAAAAGCACTTGGTTACTCCGCGTTTTGACTAGTTAAAATTAGTTTTGAGAAATGCTACCGGTATTTTCGCGTTTTAACTAGTTAAAACTGGTTTTAACTGATTTCGGGTATGAACGGTAACATAGAAATTTACACAGACAAATATTTGTTTAATGAATAACTTTAGAAATTATACAATTTACAGTAAGTAATTTTTTCAATGTCATTGAACCTTCATTCCAAATTCAAACTTTTTTATTTTATTTTCATTAATATTTTTATTAATGACAAAAAATTTAAAGCAAATTTACATTATGAGAATCAGTGCATGTTTCATTTGTAGTTTCGAAAATACAATTTTGTAAGATTTAGATTTTAATGATTTTTTAGCACACCTATCACACGTACCCGTATTGACGGACAATCTGAAATCGTCGACACACTACCAAAGAAAATAAAAAATATTTCATCGGGCAAGTTCTTGTTGATTCAAGAAGGTAAAGATTACAAGTAGAAGGTCCAAAGATAATTTTGCAAAATTTTAAACAAAAGCATCTTTCAAAATATCACTAATCAAAGGCTATAACTTTGTAATTTCATATCACACATACCTATATCGACCCTATTGTTTGCAGTAAACAGAATAAGACACAAATAAAGTCAACTACATTTTGTATTTACAGTTCATTTTTCTATTGTTAAACAAGCTATTAAAGATATGGGGTCATTTAAAAAATACGTGATACGTTAAGGGGTGGGGGGGTCTTTCAAAGTATCATTCTCCATGTTAAGTGCAATGAAAAAAGCATCACGCGGGTTGGGGGAGGGAGGGGGGTATAAAGTTCCTGATGAATGTATCACGTATTTTGCGAATGGCCCTATATACATTTTTTAAATGCAATCCCGCATGAAATGTGAAGTTATATGATGATCAATAATATTTTGAAAATTAGAGATTTCCAATAACCATATTATAAATTAAGAGTACCTATTATTACCTAGAGGAGTCTTTAGAGCAATTGCGAATCGCCGCACAAATGGGAGGCGCGAATAGAGAGAGGGAGAGAGAAGGTATAGACTATAGAAAGTATACTTGCGATCGCTCGTTTTTTTCAGTTCACTCTCGTCCCACTTCAAAAGAGTTAATCCATTCTCCACCAAAACTTTTAACGCAATATATATCAGAAAACCCATAACACGCACGACGAATGCTGCAGCTATGGACAAAGCAGGCCCAGCAAAAAAGGAAGAATTGATACGGATTGGGGCGAATTAACATTTTTGTAATGCGCGTGAATCCCGTTTTTTGATTCGTTCAAAGGCATTGAGACGCATTTAGATGAATTGAGACAGCGCGAATTGAATGCGTGTGAATTCATATGAATGCCTAGTCAAGGTCAATTAGAAAAAAAATTAATAAAAAGTGCATGTGTCGAGACTTGAAACAGCGATCCCTCGTGTATCAGTCCAGAGTACCCACCACTGAGCTACGAGTCATTTCCCAAACTTTAAGCGCGATATCTTATTTCTTTTCGACGTAAGTTTACAATGAAAAATTGAGGACTAGCTTGATCACGTGACCCACTCGTCACATGGCCTTAAAAAGAATTATGTTCCTTAAGAAAGTGTTTTTTAAAAACAAATACTCCAAAAAATCAATTTGTGAAAAATAATTTAAAAAAAGAGTAAAAATAAGAGAAATATGTTTTCAAATAACATTGTAAAACGGCTCATGAGAGACAGATATATGAAAATTGAAAAAAGAGGGAGAAAATTAAAAGAAGAAGATATCCAAACCACCTCTCTCTTAATTCTTTATTATTTATCCGTCTTGCTTATACTACCAGGATCCAATATGTTTCGAGGTCTTTTAGGCATCTTCTACAGGGAAATTATAATAGGAAAATAATAGGGAATATTTGTATGTCATGCTTATATTAATTAAAAAGCAGAATTGAATTTGAAGTTAATTATTAAGGACCTTTTGAGAACGACAATAGAACCGAACGCTAGAGAACGACACAGGGTCTATGGCTTAATGTCTGTTTGTTAAATATCTGGAAGTACATTTTTAAACCACCATAAACTTAAAAAAAATGTGCAACAAAATTGCACAAGAAGGCTTAAAAAGAATTATGTTCCTTAAAAAATTGTCTTTTAAAAACAAATACTTAAAAAAAATCAATCTGTGAAAAATAATTGCACAAAAAGAGTTAAAATAAGAGAAACCAAATGGAGATTGGGGAAGGTGAGAAAAAAGCGTTCGCGCCACATAGAAAAACTAACAAAAAAGAACCAAATCTCCCGCATGCGCTGGAATGAGACTAACTTTGCAGGACAATGATTCGTGGTAGGTTTCTTTAAAAAAATGAAAAACGCAAAAACATAAAACAAGAAAACAAATAAAAAAAATATACTCCCCATGATCCATTTTTAAATAAAATGGTCCTGCGACACTCCGAAGGCAAAAATGAAGGCATGAATAGATTTTACTGCACATGTCGTTTCATTCTTTTCACTCTGGACTTGGCCATTTCGAGTCACTCACCTTCTCGCTTTTTTTTTACTTTTAATAGCCATATTTATATCAAAATTTCAACGCGACCTGTCAATGCATGAAGGCTCTACCCCTTTATTCCCCTTGCTCTTCTCAGATATAGTCCTTAGATCATATCTCTTTCTAAAAATTTGTCATGTAAATTAAACCCAGAAATGAAAAACAATTTGTAAGGTTAATGTACTTCTCCAATTATTTGAAACTTTTATAGTCTTTAAAAAACAATATTTTCATAATTGACAAAAGCGTTGTTCATCATAAAAAGCGGGAAGGTGAGTGACTCGAAATGGCCAAGTCCAGAGTGAAAAGAATGAAACATGTACATTAAAATCTATTCATGCCTTTATTTTTCCCGTCAGGATTTTGCAGGATAATTTACTTTAAAAATGGATCATGGGGAGTCTATATATATATTTTTCTTTTTTTTTGCGTTTTTCATTTTTTTAAAGAAATCTACCGCGAATCATTGTTCTGCAAAGTTAGCCTCATTTAAGCGCATGCTGGAGATTTGGTTCCTTTTTATTAGTTTTTGTATGTTGGGCGAACGTTTTTTGTGGCGAACGTTTTTTGGGACGAACGCTTTTTTCTCACCTTCCCCAATTGGCATTTGGAATGTTTTTTTGGGGGGATCTGGATATTTTTTGGTAATACTACGCTGTGATGTTACAAATGATACACAGATTATATGTTAAGACATATGTTAAAGAATTTCTAGGTCAATCAATTATATGAGATCATAAAAATTTATAATTATAATCATCACAAATAAACATGATGATTCAGTGATATGTAAGAATTTGAATGGGACAAAGTTTCCGCTAAAATGATAATGAGTGCAAAAAATAAAAGGCTGAACTTTCCTTACAGAAAAAATCACTCGACTAATAATTGTTGTGAGTATGGTCTGATAGAGGGTCGCTTTTTTTTCTCACCTTCGATCAACTACAGCTAACCATGATTTATTAATGTGAATTATCACAAGATATTTTTTATAACATGTGGATGATTTCAGACATTTCTCTAAATATAGTCATGATTCCAGTCCATATTAGATTTTTGATGAAGAAGCATAAGATTTATGTTAACTTATTCCAAGTTATCGAAAATTAAAAAAAAAATTTCCAACAATTTTTGGTAACTTACCATAAATTACCCAACATTTATTTTTAGAAATTACTATAAATTTTCGGAAATTTATTAATATTTACGGTAATCTTATGTGACGCACAATAGAATAAAAACATAATAACTATTGTTTTTATTATAGTAAATGCATGCATGGTGTATGCGTGTGAAGGAAATAACTAAATGTCAGGTAACCAATCCCAGACTAAGATTCTCTTGAAGTTAAAAGTCGATTTTCCCCATCGAAAATAAAAAGTTTTTCTTACGGATATTTTTTTTAGATATTTTGATGTCTCGAGTTTAAAAAAACACCCAGTATAATACGCCTGAAAATGATTATCCTACCATGTATTTCCTTTACTTTTTTCATTGCATTAATCATAGGAATTATAGGAATTAAAATAATCGACAAAAAATTATGAGAAATTCATTATCCAAACATCACTACATGCTTTAATTATTATTCAATAATGGGTAAACTTACTAATTTCAGAGAATTTTCCGCGTAATTCAAATATTGTATTTTAAAATATCGTACATTTAAAGAGAAAAGGGGAAGTTTTTTGAGAATAGGGGGAAAAGGGGAATTGCAAGAAAAAAAGGGGGAACTAAGAAAAAAAGGGGAAGACTGTGCATCCTGTCATCGTACGACATTGCACGATGCGAGGCTGTCTTAAAGTACTTAGCCGAGATTTTGTAACCAAGATCCAAGTGCATCGATAGCGAAACGAGTCAGAGCACGCTGTAGAATAGACAAGTTTAGGTAGTATAGGTAGGGTCCGAATCCTCAGCGAGTAAGATTTTTCAAAGCGTTTTAGCGTGCGTGTATATGTGGAAGCGACAGTATTGGCCAATTTTGTATTCAACAACTATAAAAAATGAAGATTATCTAACAATAAGTTAAGAAATCACTTTTTTCGTTGGGAAACCGTACTGAATACAAAAAACGTTGGATCCTAATTAGATCTACTTTGCAAGTTACTTCGCAACATATAAAACCAATTAAAAACCAATTAGAAAGTTCACAATCACCTAATAGAACACCATATAGAATCCAGGAACAAAACCCACTTTCGAAAATAATAGGACCTGATAGAAACCACATCCTATTAGGTTTATATTTGGCGTCTAACAGGCATTTTTACTAGGGGAGTATCGAATAAAAAACACATCAGGTTCTAATAAGATCCAATTAAAAAGTTAAAAATTACCAAATACGAAACCGCACAAAAATCGGATTCAAATCCAATTAGGTTCCACTTAGAAACCACTAACTGAACGGTACGAGTACCGAATACAAACCACACCAGATCCTAACAAGATCCAATTAGAAAGTTCAAAATAACCAAATACGAAACCGCACAGAAACCGGATTCAAGTTCGATTAGGTTCCACCTAGAAAGCAATAGATAATACGGTACGATTGCCTAATACAGAGCACATTGAATCCTGATAAGATCCAATTAGAAAGTTCACAATTACCTAATAGAACACCACATAGAACCAGGAACAAAACCCACTTTCGAAAGTAATAGGACCTGATTGAAACCACATCCTATTTGTTTATATTTCTTATTAAATTATTTGATTGATGCACGTAAAATGTGTTGAGCAATAATATGAATAATAATAATTTAATTAATTATTAATTAAGTATTCATAAAATTCTGTGTGCAGCAACCCGGCAGGCAATACTGTGCGTCGGGTTGCAGTGTAATCACTTTTGATATTTATTTATTGGAATAAACTACAAGGAAACGATTTTAATTGCATAATTATTTTAAAAATTGCACACAAGGGTTAAAGAATGTGTCAACATGTTTTACAAGTCCTGCAAGTCTTAGCGCAGGACTGACAGTGCACAGTGGGCTGAATCGGGAATTTACTATTCAAAATCACCTACAGCCTACAATTCTCAACCGATTTTCAATTGTTTTGTTTAGAAGAGATCAACGATAGTTGCACAAAAGCGTCTATGGATTCGATTTTTTAATTTTTGTCATATTGTATTTTTTATATAAATAAAGAACGAGCGAAAATGAGACATTTTTCAATGATTATTTTTTATCTTCAAATAAACAGCTTAAATTATCCCGTTCTCGAGGAAAATGAAGAAAGAAGTATCCAAAAAATATAAATAATTTACAGGATATCGAATCTAATTGTTATAAATAAATTATATTGCCAAAATGTCAACATATTGGAAATTTTGCTTTCAAAGTGTATTTGAACGTTAAAATTGCTTGATTTTATCAACAAGATCACGTTTGATCATGAAAATTCGTTGTATGGTATGATTTGTTTATTCTATAAACAAATTATGTAAACAAATGCATAGTTTAGGCGTTTATTGGCAAAAAGTAATCGCTTTTCTTTCTTGGTACCTTTAAACTATATGAGTGGTAATATTAAGTGATTGAGATTGGTCAGTCGATATTATTTATTTATTTTATAAACAAATTTTATAAACAAATGCATAGTTTGGATATTTATAGACAGAAAGAAATAGTTTTTCTATCTAATCGTCTTCAAATTACATAAGTGGTGATGTTTATTGACGAAGAATTGTCAGTCGATATTATTTGTTTATTTTATAAACAAATTTTATAAACAAATGCATAGTTTGACCATTAATAGGTAGAAAGTGATCGTTTTTCTTTCTAATCGTCTTCAAATTACATAAGTGGTGATTTTTAGTGCCGAAGAATTGTAAATCGATATTATTTGTTTATCTTATGAACAAATTTTATGAACAAATGCATAGTTTGACCATTTATAGATAGAAAGTGATCGTTTTTCTTTCCAATCGTCTTCAAATTACATAAGTAGTGATTTTTAGTGCCGAAGAATTGTCAATCGATATTATTTATGTTATAAACAAATTCTATAAAAAATATCAGTTCAAGGTAGAGTAACGTTTTACGTAAATGTCGGTGAGGTTGACTGAAGTAAATTTTGTTCCAAAACTGCTTTTCAGTTTTTTAAGTAATACAAATATTCAAAATATAGCGTATTCAGAAGAAGCTGCAGAAGCCCGTAATAAGAATTTCAAGCGGTTCAGAGAATTCAACACACGAAATTGCTCTCGTCTCGCTGTTCCGAACCTTCGTCGGGATTTACGCTCTAATTGCTCCGCTGAACAATAAATTAACCTATGTAAGGTCTTATTTCCTCCTTTTTTAATTTTTGTATCATTTTGAGTCATTTATAATAAATCTTAATTTTAATAATTAATTTTATTATTATTTTGTAAACATTTTTATCATTTATCATATTCCTCTAGTTCTCTCCACTTCATACGTTGAAATAATTATATTTTTTTAAGAAAGAGAAAAAGTGGCTTATATAACTTTAAAGCGTGACTATTCTTCTTTTGAATCCTCGCAGGCAATTTAATGACATATAACTATAAGCTTCAGACCCCAAATATTTAAATTATATTGTTTCAATCATAAATATAGGTACTTACTTTGCATCATATGGAATTACACTTCGGTTCCTATTTGTCGCGTCTACAATTTATAATCCATATTGACGGTCTTTCTCTTTGTCCTAGTGGAAAACGATCAAGTTTAAATTCATCTTTGCTTCTGTTTTTAAAAGACGGAGCAATATAGCAGACCATTTTTTCATATATTCTAAACTTAATTTTAACTATAATACGGGACATGCTTATCGCATCGTTTCACCCAAACTGTCCAGGAACCAATATGGCGGTTGCATAGTCCTGTCTAATATAGTATCCTAGTTCTGCAGTCGAATTTCATTCCTTCGTAGAACTTTGAGCTAACATAACCTAACTTCAGGATAGAGAGAGAGTACTGCGTAGAGTACGTTTTGTAACATAAAGGTTCTGATACAAAAAACTTCCTTTCATGATTTTGTATTTGAAAGCTATCTAATATTTGTATTTTAGCAAATCGAATCTGGAGCTTCTTGCCGCGCTCCCTAGAGTTCGCAGGTGTGCATTTTAGTTCGCAAACAGGTCACAGCGTCACAAGGGGCCTAGGGATAGGGTTGTAAAGTTTCATGAAACTTTGACGAAATGAAAAGTTTCATGAAAATTTGGAAACGTGTCAAGGTTTCCAAAGTTTCAAACATTAGGACGGGAAAATTCAATATATAAAAAATACTGTTGCATGCACAGATCGTTTTGGGCCTCTACGGTCAGGTTTAGGTTTTCTTTTATTTTATCCTTGGCTGGCACTCTGATATAAAGTTGTCGAAGTTCTGCGAGCGCCACCAAATTTGAATAATAATAATAATTTCATCTTTTAAAAGAAGTTTGATTATTGTTCGTTACTGCTAAAACGTAGAAACGTTGCCTGAAATTGTGATGAAATAGTTCTATTCAAAAAAAAAAAAAACACTGATAATTTGTAGCAAAATTATTATCATTTAATTATTTGTTCAATTTAATATAAATCGGGTCACGCAAGCTCCCAATTAAAATGTTATAAAACGATAAAAGCTCGAGAAAATCTGAACGGAGGTCCGAACAAATCTTAACGGTCCCTTGAAAGCGATTCCCCTTATATAGAGTCATCTCACCTCTAAAAATGCTTAATCATCGTTTTACGACTTGCCGGCACGTGTGAGAAACGCTTAGTCATCGTTTTTACGACTTGCCGGCACGTGTGGCCCAGTCTAAAAATATCCTAACCTTCAAACTGCTTACGCAAAAGGCAGTCATTAACACAAGTGAACACCTGCTGGATGACTCACTCGGCTATTTTTGTCTGCTTACTCACGCTCTTTTGACATATCTAATTTATTGCCTAATTTTTGCCCTAAAATTCTTAATGAATCATTCACTTTTCGCTCTAAAATATTCGAGTTCAAAAATCTGCTTTCTTAATATTTCAATTCGAACCTCCCGCTAAATTTTTCTAAATTTGTGGATATTTTATGATAATGTAGATCAGGGTTCTCCAGAAGGCAGTCAGCGACTGCAAATACTGCCAGTGGCAGTCGCGAGACTAGGTCAAACAGGCCCGAGAGCAGGCCCTCATAAATCTTGTCGTTCGACTGGTCCCTAATCCTTCACGGTAAATTACAGTTTAAAATGGAAAAATGAAATGTATTGTGAATTCAAGTAGAAAAAAAAACAGAACTTTCGGTGTGAACAATGAGCCGCAACGAGCCGTTGCGGCTAATTTTCGATCATTTGGTATATTTTTTAAATATCTGTTATTACAATAAATATACCAAATGATCGAAAATTTACTATAACATCTTGAACATTTATTCACAGTGGTCGAAAACTCTTTCACATCTAAAGAATTCAGTAATTACATAATATTGGCGCTTATAGAATAAGCACCCAGTTACACCGGCGAGTCTACAGCACGCCGGGTTACTATAAGCTAGCCTAAATGAGAGAGCCCAGATTCGCGTCGGCGCAGAAGCCCAGGGACTCAACGTGTGCGAAAGAGAGCCACTGCTGGAAACGTTTTTGCGCCGACGCGGAACTGAGCCACTCTCTTATTTAAGCTAGCTTACTTTAGGCGTGCTTAATTTACGCTATATTATATTTCTATATTATAAACAGCGCCCATTCAGGTACATTTAAAATATGGAAAACTTTGTTAGCATTAAAAATATAATAAAATGATTACATTTGAATAAATGTAAATAATTAAAATGAGTCCCAGACGATTGGAGAAACGCGATTATCGTACCCATATACAAAAGGAAGGGAGATAAAAACAACTGCAATAATTCACATTCTCCATTCCCTTCTAACTTGCCATCTCTCCTCCTCCCATCTTGAATGTCCCGTGTTACCTCTCCTCTCTCTGTTTAGTATTTCCTGCAGGTATACATGTGTAACTTTGCTACTCTTACCACTCTTAAGTTTCTTTTCGAAATTCCAAATCCTTTTACTCTGCCTTATCACCAATTTCTCTCTCCGTATTTCTTCTCTCAACGTACAACCTGGGCATTTCCAGCTCACTCCCATAACCCATCTCAGAAATCTCTCTTGCATGTTTTCTACCTTTTTGTACTCCTTCCACCCCAACATTTTCAATCCATAACACATCACTGACCATAGCAGTGAATCAAACAGCCATACTCTCATCTTCCAGTCCTCTTCGAATCTTCTTTTTCCAATCCCCCACACTTGACCCATCACCTTGCTCGCACTTTCCATCCTTTTTTTCACCTGCAGATCATTTCCACCTCCCGCTTTGAACCAGAATTCTAAATAACAAAATTCCTCTACCATTGCCACCATTTCCCCATTTATCTTTCATCTATACTTTACTTAATTCTTTCTCTTTCTTAAACGTACTATCTTTGTCTTCGTCACATTAATTGTCAGGTCTTTCCCTCTCACATACCCTGCGAATGCTTTCATTATCGAGTTCATTCCGCTTTCATTCTCTGCCAGAAGCACCATATCGTCTGCGTACGCTTACGAGTATATTCTCTTATTTCCTAGAACTATACCCTCCCTTACCTTTCTCTTCAATTTTCTCTTCTAGGTCTGCTAACAATATGCTAAACAAAAACGGGCTTAGCGCGCACCCTTGCCTGAGATCCTTCCCTGTCCAGAACTCTTTTCCTTTCTGTTCCCCGATCCTCACCTTTATCTTCGTCTCCGTAAAGACTTTTTTATCCTCTCAATCAGCTCTTTCTCCACCTCCCTATCTTTCATTGCCTTCCACAAAACTTTCCTATTCATAAAGTCGAACGCTGCCTTAAAATCTGCGAAGATTGCGACCAGTTTTTCTTTATTCTGTCCCAGGTTCCTGTTGACTAGATAATTCAGAAGGAAAGTGTTATCCACTGTCCCCATCCTCTTTTTGAATCCTGTTTGATTATGTGGAATACTTTCTTTCTCTTCTGCGTATTTTGTATACGTTACTGGCATGGGAGTAATTCCTCTATAATCTTCCTCTTTTCTACCCCCTCCTTTCTTTAATGAAGGAACTACCAAACCTGTTCTCCACACCTTCGGCAATCCTTCCCCTCTCTATACTTTATTACATACTTCCCGAATCTCTTCTCTAACCCTTCTTCCGCCTAATTTCAATGCTTCATTCTCCATCCTATCCTCTCCTGCAGCCTTGCTTCTTTTTAACTTCTCCATTGCTTGATTCACCTCCTCTCTGGTTACCTCATTCCCACCTGCCATTCTTCCCTCCTTCATCTTTCTGCCTTCCCCCCTCATCTTGTTATCCACCCCTCCTAGCGATTTCTTGAAATATACCGTCCATTCATCCATACTTATCTCTTCATTGATTCCTTTCCATCCTTCCTTCATTGCTTTCTCTACCTTCTCCATGTACTTCGCCTTCTCCGGTCGTTTTACATCCAGTAATTTCTCGTGTTCCCTTTTTCTTTTATTATACTCCTTTCTATCTCTCCTCTTCTCCAATTCTTTAACGATAACTTCATACGCTCTTTACTCTCTACACATTCCACATCCCGCCATCCTCTTTTCCCTCTTCTTTCTTTCTCACTTGGCCTAATTTCTTCCACTATCAACTCTACCCTTTCCCTCATCTTACACAACATCTCATCCATGCCTCCCCCATCTTCAATCACCACATTCTCTTCTTCTATTCTTTCCGTATATTCTCTTAGCTTATCCACTCCCCAGATGCCCATCTTTGCTTTCTTCCCTGTCGCCCCCTCCTTCCTGCCCTCTCTTCTCCAATTCCCGCATTTCAACGTTGCAATGACCGGGAAGTGTTCTGTCCCTATTTCGTTCCCTACTTCCATTCATTCCAACAGCCTCCTTATCCTTTCCTCAGTCAGAATGTAGTCTATTACTATTTCCCCTTTTCCTGCAAACGTAATCTCGTCTTCCTCATCCCCTTGAAAGTTTCCATTAAAAACGAACCGCTACTGTTTCCATTACCTTCTCCCTTCTATCCCTAGTCTCCGCTTCTTCCCCTCCTCGACATGGATCCTCCCCACACTTCAATCAATTTTTCTTTCTCATCATCCCATATTCACACATTCCCATTTATCCACATCCTGAATGTCCCTATACATACCATGTCCCCTTTCACTCTTTCACTCCATGCTCTCTGTTTCATCATCCACTTTCTTCTTCCTTCATTCCACGTCATATCCTCCTCTATCCTTTCTTCCCTCCCCTTTGAAGATTTCTTCTTTCTCATGATGTCAACTTTTTCTTCTCAGTTCTCACTGACACTATATATAGACCTTAAAAGGGAACTGCAAAAAATGTACCCAAAATATACGGTACAAGTGATTGTCCTTGTGAAAGGTTCCCTCGGAGGTGCGAAACTATCACTGGTTCGTAATCTTAAGGGCATGTGATACTTAGAAAATTATCGATTTTAGCAGTGTTAGGTTCCCCCGGCTTTTTTTCTACAATAATAATACCTTAAACCTATATACCTATCTACCCTTCACCTATATACCAATCCACACATCACTACTTTCCAACCGAGCAATTAATGCCTACCCCGAAAGGGAAACGGCTTAATGATATAATTATTCCAATAAACTTAGTAACTTCACAATTTAATAGTCACAATAATAATAATTTGAGCAGTAGTGACGCTATATCCTGGCTTTCTATTGTCTTATTGTAAAAATAAATAATATATTATCAGATTTTACAACCAAAAGTTTCTCCGTGTAGGTAGCTCGGATCCGGTCCCGAAGTCTCTACATGTGATACTAAGCCTTATCATTGATCTATATGGGAGCAATGCTCCTTTTTCAATGTATCGTGCGCGAGAGTGTGTTTTTCGCGAAATACATATGATTTAACATACGTAGAACGGTAGCCAGACACAGCTCTGAAATTGGATAAAGAGTTCTGCATAGGTCTTCATTGCCGATCTGGAAGCCATGGTTGGTACCTAAGCATAAGCCCCTTATGATTTCACCAACAGTCCCTGACACTAAAATGAATAAATCCGATGTACAAATGGAATCTTACGTAAGAAAATTCAGATACATAATTCTTATTTAGGCACTGAAAAAAAACTTATTTGAATCAAAGAAAATTTCTTTGATTCAAAGAAATGGTAGAGCAGCATGTGGCCCAAGAAATATTTCTTTACTTTGAAGAAATGTTTTGTTTGTATCTAAAGATCGCTATGCTTAAGACATCGAAATATTTACTTGGCACTGTGAAATATTCTTTCAGCGAAATAGATTTGTTATTGACTGTAATAAATAAGTATTTCATATGATTAGGTGAGTTCCGTAATATAAAGAAGTATGACGTAAGTTTAAGAAGATAATTATTACATACAAATAAATATAACTCGGACTGAGTAAAAGTTTTTTAACGAAAATAAATATTTATTTTCGAGATACGACATACTGTTCAGAATAAACACGTAACAGAGTTCGTAAAATATTAATTGTTTCAAAGAACAATTTACCTAACTCAAAAAATTCCTTTATGGTTTAAAAAATTTGAATAGTTATACAACAAAAATTAAAAAGGCTCATTTATTGAAAAATATATTTAACGCAATTATAATGACTATAATTTATAATAATCTATTTATATTCATTTTCATCGAGTAAGAACCAAAATTTCGAGTACGCCTAGTGCTTAGGAAGACCGGAAACCACCAATCACCACATTTTTTCAGATTATAACCATGGTGAAAATGTATGACTAACTTAAGGACTTGAGAAATAATTTCGATTGTGAGACCATAAGCTCTGCGCACCTGGCGGCATTTGTTCTGAACTACTCGGTACAAATAATTAATTTTACCAAAATATTTTGTTGAACGAATGTTTGATGAAATTAACACATATTCCGAGTACATAAATGAATTAATACTTAAGTGAACAAATTACTTTATTCGACTAATGACATGTTCTATTGGAATAACAGTACAAACCCCCTCAGATGAAAGAAATATCGCTTTCACTTCATTAATATCGCTTTTAGTTATCTAAATATTATTTGGTTCAAAGAAACCCAAATATTCGTTGCACGCAACGATGAATTACTTACACTGAAAACAAGAATTTTCGGAATCAAGAAAATGCATTTACATGAATCCTATTTCTTAGCATCAAGAAAATATTCTTTAACAGTAGTAATTTTTACTCAAACCAGACACATATCATTTGTTGATCCAAAGAAATGAATTCTTCGGCTATATTTTCTTGATTCAAATAAATATTTCTTACATTCAAGAGAATGATTTCCTTGATTCAAAAGGTCTAGATTCGTTGAAATCTGATTTGTCGTTCAAAGAAATATTTATTTGGTTCAATGAGTTCGATTCATTGAATTGATTCGGACGCCTTTAATCAATTAGTTGTGCATACTTGAATCAAGTCTTTAGGTTTATTTAAATCGAAGAAATAATGATTTAATTCAAAATAATATTAATTAAATTAAAAATATATTTATTTGTTACAAAGAGTTCATGCATTTGTACCAATGCAGCAGTTATTTAGATGAACAAGATATTGTGTTTACATAAGTATTTATTTCTTCAGTTGAAGGAAATATTACATTTGCTCACTATAATTAAGTTATTCATAACAAATAAACATTTATTCCAACGAAGTAATTATTTTATTGAATCAAACATTTAATAATTTGGCGTAATTTGTTTCAATTGAATACTTCTTTAGATTAAAGAAATATGTTGTTAAATTCAATATCCATGCTTTTGATTTGAAGAAATATTTCTTTGGCATTTATGGTGAGGGTTAAATACGGCTTTCCACCTTAGAATTTCCATGTAGCGACATCGTCGTGGTCATCGCTGTGGACTTTACACTCGACGGACCCAAGTTCGATTCCTGCTGGAGGTGGATTTTTCATCAAATTTTTCTGTTTCAGGTTCATCAAGATTTTAAATTATGTGAATTTGTTTAAATCAAATATGTATAATAATAACAATGTTAATTATAATTAAGCTGAAAGAATTCATTTGTTCATTTAGGAAAATATATAGGGTAAGGAGGGGCAGCGCCGACCAGTTAACAGTCAATGATTTTTTTAAAGTTAATAAGATGTAGAATTGTCACTCCTTGTCTATGCTTTCAATGTCTGCTGGCCTTTGTCTGCTCTCCACGCCACGATCACCTCCCTGTGGTAGCTGAATCCATCTCGACGGACCAATGTTTCTTCTGAGTGGAAGGAGTGGGTGACGGGAGGCCAGAGATTCAATGTTCGATGCACTTGTGAGATCACTGAATTTATTCTTAGAAACTGTAATACAAATTTAGGCTTTTCGTAACGTAATAATGTATGTCCGCTCTGGTCGGAGCATAATGAAAGACTGACTGCGTGGACGCGCGGCAGCCGATGAGAGGAGACTCGAGGGCCCTCATGTGGCGCCCTCCACTGGAGACGAGTTGAAGCCAAACAATGAGTATTAATTACATGAATAAAACAATGATTCAATAATTTAATTATTTCTAACAAACTATTTCGTCGGCTTTGCCCCACACCAAAGGGCAAAGCCGACTGCAGCTTTTTATAAAAATCAAAACATTTGAAGATGGGAAAACATGATAGTTCGCATCTGTGGTATTTTATGTACTGGAAACATTACCTTTAAACATATCCAGCAAGAAGAATAAGTTATTTTTAATGAAAATAGTGATAGTTGTGATATAACCTCTTATTCATTGACATTCCACTAGAGACGGACTATGGTTAAAGGTTTCTACCGTACCGACCGGATTGAAAATAACAATATTCAATAGTTTCTTGCATGTAGCCCAGAAGGTAAGGGGCAGTTCTACATTACCGATCACTTATCATAACCTAAGCACTTTAAAGTATTATTTTCGTCGGGATTGCCTCCCTGGTGAGGCCTCAATTATTTACGATATTAATATACTTTGGACTCGAATTACGTTCAATGATTATAATGAAATAATGTGATATTGTTTTATCTGTCAAAATAACAACTTTTCATACTACAAGTAGTGCCATTAATGTTGAAAACTTTATATTTCTGCAGGCGAATCTTCCATTCTTTCGTTGTCAAAACTGTTTTCTCCATAATTTTTCTTTTACAACATCAATTTTCAAACTTTTAGTAAGTAACACTATCTCTTTGATAAAATAGATTTATTTAATGCAAAGTAGAATTAAGGGCATGTGATACTTAAAAAATTCTCGATTTTAGTAGTGTTAGATTCCCCCGCCTTTTCTCCTACAATAATAAAGATTTTGCCTTAAAAATTTGGGGAATGATAGTGAACATGCTAATGGACGTCCCCGAACTATTCTGTTGTGGAATAATTGAAAAAATTTCATTTAGCTAAATTTCATTAATATGTGGGTATTTTGAGGTTATGTGTGTTACAATTCTCCCCGCAGCTTTACTTCCAAACTACACAATATTTTTCGTCGAAAACTTACGACAAGCAATAAAACATAGTAACTAATGTCCCGGAACTAACCTTGTTCGTTGGCAATCAAAAAAATGTATTTCATAAATAATTTAATTTATGCTCATTAGTACGCGCTCTATGCCACTCGCCTTTTTCACAGAAGCTGTAAGGCATGTAAGCTTCTTGTGAGGCAAGACTCAGTCAGTAAGTAATTGCCTCAAGAATGAAAATATCAAATCACGTATTTAAAAGGTCACTGACCTTTTTTAAATGATGAGGGGGACCACACGTTTTGTTTTTTTAGGACAGGTCCTGAGTTTTTATTGCTATCTTGATTTTAAAATTTGTTGTACTATGTCTTCATTTTTTATTCCCGAAAGCGAAAATGAGGGATTTTTATTAACAATGGGAGTGCGCGTAACGGGGTACTCGGATTTTAATCATCTTTCGGTAGCGAATAAGGGAGCTGAATTTGAGATGAAAAAAGCTCAAACTGTTTGCTTAGATACAAAGCGGTTTACGAGAAAAAAACATAGTTGAAAGAAATCCGCGCAGAATGAGTATCAGTCGAATTGTGTGTTGACCAAGCAAGCACCGATAGAGTAATGGCTTAGGTTCGAGGCTACAGAATTTGCTGTTATGCGTTCGTGTCCTCGTGCATCAAAACTTTCTTGTTTTTAGTCCTTTTTTCAATAGTTTCACCGTAAATATGCATAAATATTACAAAAACAATAAATATTTAAAAAAGTATTAATAAAATAGTTTAACTTTAAGTTGAAAAAATAAATGTTCAATAAAAAGAAACAAATTTTCTCCCAAAACGAATAATTTTTAACAAAATACATTAATTTTCAAACAAATATTTTAATTTTTAATGTAATTTCTAACATAATATTTGACTTTTCAACTAAAAAGGTGAGTTACTCACCAAGAAGATATTCTACCACAAAAGACAATGTTTCAACAAAATACAGAAATATTCAAACAAATAGTTGAATTTTCAACCGAAGAAGATTGGTGTTCAAGCAAACAAGGTATAGTAAAATTATCAGTTGACAAATTAATTTTCAATTAAAAAAAAAACTAAAACATGGAACTAAAAAACTAAAAAATTGCACAACAATTTCTTAAATTTTTCAAAGATTTGAAACGATTTCAAAATTTTTTAGAGGATTTCAAAAGAATTCAAAAAGATTTCAAATATTTTAATGATTTTAAATTATTACAAAATAGCTTAATTTGAGGTGAGTTGATAGTAGAAGTGTGTTTGAGGGTTTGGTTAGTGTGAGATTGCATGTAAGACATAATAGAAGATATTTGGAAATAAAGTTTGATAGCAGTATTTTCACTTCTCATATAACATAAAGATCAAAATGTTTCGAAACAGATATTTACTTAAATTGTACTGAACACCCATGGACGTTTAAGGTCAATGTATATAAACACATAGAGTGTACTACATTTTCTCTGAAAATTTCTCCAAGCGAAATCTTCTTCTAATTGAGCTTTATTGTTTTCATTCAAATGAGGTCAGAAAGTTGTCCTTCAATGTAATTTCGAAGAAACAAAGAATCAAAATTAATTGTTCGCAAATGCTCTTTCAGCGATGAAAAAGTATAGCATAAGAAAAAAAAAAAAGATTAATAATAGCAACCCTAGAAACATAAATATTCCCGATACGGTTATGCAGTTATGTTGAAGTGCGAGCAATTCGCAATTTTTGGATATTCTGATATTTTTCTCAATTTTTTTAACTTGATGCAATAAACACCTGGAAAAAATAAACAATTGTTAGTCTTCATATCAGTACACAAACTAGGGTGGAGTCAAAGTATTAAAATTATTTAAATCGTATGGGCCTAGGAAAAAATATGTGTGGGTTGACATCCCAAAAATAAGAAAAATAATTTGAGATCCGTTAATATTTTATGTTCGATTTCTGCTAATGAAGAGTAATGGCAAATTAGGAATTAAAAAGTGATTGTTTCGTTCAATTTAGAATTGTTTGAAAGTGTGCATAAAACACGTTTTTTGGATTAAGTCAGATGCACACTTTTTTGGAAAGAATTGAATATGTCAAACCGGAAATGTCCTCATTTTTACTCAATAAAACATGCTATTATTTTTCTCTAATGGAAAATAGATATAGTGTAACAAGTGCGAGAACTTAACTATGCCACGAGTGTGAAGTTTGTAACAGGCGATATCTTTTGAAAGAATGCACGCTAATCTCAGAATATAGGAATCTGCCAGTTTACAGACTTTTTTACGCACTTTACAGACACGGAATATGGGCATTTTAGTGACTCTATTGTAAACATTTTGAAATGAGGAAAATAATTCGTATCTTTCAATCAAAAACACAGAACTATGAATCAAAACCTCGATCGAAACGTTGTTGATACTACGAAGGTAAAGCATACCAAGCTAAGAAAAATGAAAATTAATGTATTTCGAAGAAAATATTTAGCCAAAGTCACAAACATATTTTTGAATACATCAAGTTAGATACAACTAATTGCACATTCGAATATGGTCGAAAGCATATACTATAAAATATACAGCATCTTTAGTAAAAGTAGCGAAGTATGAATACCGTGCCAATCAAATATTACATTACTATGTTGAAATAGATATATATTCAAAAGAAAAAAGTGTTTAATGTGACGAAAAATTTTGCGTCATACATCAATTTATGGCCGAGTCTAAACATCCGGACAATTGGTACGTTTATCTGGTATTTTCTAGCTGGTCGATTCTAAACGTACTAATCTGGCAAGGGAAAGGGAGAGTGGCTCGTGTTAGGACGTACAGACACTACCTTAATTTATATATGGGTGAAAGTAAAAAGTTGAAAATATGGTGTGCCTGGAATATTATATGTTTGTACCTCAAGGAATAACTTTTTAATTGCAGGGTTTAATCAAGCGTATTTTCTCTACAACACCCTGTCCCAATCATTTTTGCTTTTCTCAGTATCAAAATAAATTCGATTAAATATGAATTTTCATTAGGTAATGTGTTCTTGACTGCCTTTTTCAAATTTATATTATTACATCTTTTAAAAAAGCTTAAGATCTAATTGTTGAATACCCAATTTTTCAAAATCGATTACACAAATGTAAAATAAAGCTTTTTTCTTGTTTCCAATTATATTATGAGAGTTATAATTACTTTTCATAAGTCGCCGGGTTCTTACTTCATCCAGTAACAAAACATTTTTCAATTAATTTTATGGCTTAAGAGTTTAACTTTCGCATTTAAATTGGTCAATAATTGAAGAATATTAAATATATTTCAATACGCGAGAAGTTAATTATATGTAAAGGGTTTTTATTCGAAACCACCATGTTATGAGCCTATCACGCCCCAGAAAAGTAAACGTTCAGAAAGCCCTTTACCATACCATCCAGGTAGCGGCATTTAATTAGTTCTAAACGCGACCGCACAGTTAGGTAATCAGTTCCACAAATGGCCACTGAATAACGCACAATGTATTTGATTAATTTATCACAGACATATTTATATATTAATATATCAAAATTTACCTCGCACCGAAAAACGTATTAAGAGGCATGCAGAACTATTCCGCTTCAGGACTAGATGTTATCAAGATATTCTGGTGGAAGAAGTTTCCTTGAACCCACCAGCATCTGGCCTGCATTATCACCTCATATCTAAAGTCGGAAGAGCCTATTCCAGAGTGTTTGGTGGAAGGGCGCACGGTGCTCCTGCCGAAGACGGGAAACTTAGCTGACCCTGAAAATTACAGGCCAATAACTTGTCTGAACACTCTATATAAAATTTGCACAGCTATCCTAAATGATACGATTGTTCGGACAATTGGATCTGTGTGACGAGAGATGTACGAATAACGCGGCTCAAAGAAAGGCGTAGCAGGATGTCGGGAGAACCTGCTCATCGATAGATGTGTCTGTAAAGACGCAGCAGTAAGATAGTGGACTTTTTCAAAATTATCTGCAATCTGCTCAACTCTATCCTCATTGCTAATGGCCAAGCCGTTCAGGCCATGTAGGATAGTGAGAGTATTAGAATTTCTTTCTGTAAAGCATTTTGCAATTTTCCAAAGCAAGTTATCACGGACAGTCAAGTTTTCAAGTTTATTGGACAAGTTTTTATTTTTATGACTCAAATTTATCCCAATTTGCTTTTTTATAATTAAGACGAATTCTTCGCTCTAGTGCTATGGATTTTGTATTTGCTAGTAAAATAAGGACTGGGAGATGATGAGAGTCTAGATCGTTTATCACATCCACCGTGAGGTTCCAAATAATATTTTTAATAATTCCCATGTCAACAGTACTTGGGAGTCCGTCATTGTGTAGGTAGAGTGTATACGCATCAGGAAAAATCAGATTATATACATTTTTAAAAGCATAATTAAAGACAGTTTTACCGCTTGCATTGTTAGCCCTGCAATTCCAGTTTGTACTTTTAGCGTTTAAATCTCGGCATTCTACAACTTTGCTTGATAGTTTGAAAATTGAATCTAGTTCATTTACTTCAAGCTTAATTTGCGGAGTTTTGCAAATTGAAACAATTACTGTATTGTCGTTTAATTTGATATCCACAGTTTCTATATAATTAGGATTTATAAGAACCCCGTGGTACTTAATTTCAGTCTTGATCAAGATCATGACACCGGCTCCAGTCCTCTTAGAGCTTCTATCCTTTCTAACACAATTATATTCCGAAATTATGAAAATTTTCTTATCATTTAACTTTGTATCATTTATAAGTCTAGAAACTGCCATTGAAAACCTCGTAAAAGACTTGTAATTGTGACATAGTATCTTTAAAATTCGCTAATTTAGTATTTAGAACCTTAATGAGTCTCAACATCTTACCCAGATGCACCAGTTGTCTCAGTTTGCCGAATTTTTCCATGAGATTTTGAAAGACTGTCAGGTTTTCGTTTGATTGTTGCTGAGATTCTTCTGCCGGATCCCAGCTTCTTCTCGTTGTTGGCACCGTCGAAGAAAGGGAGAGTGGATTTCTCGTCTTCAGGGCTGGGAAGTCCTGCAGCATATTGGGCCTGCAGCATATTGGGTAGTCGATGTATTTACTATGGCCTTCCAGCATTTTGAATAGTTTGTTATATTGTCGGTGATAACAATAGTTGGTATTTTGATGCTAATTTTCTCTTTATCTGATGCACTTTCAGGGTTCTCTGTTTCTTTACCTTCCATAGTCCCGTCATCTTCGCTTAACGAATTCAGTACTCTGAAGCTGTTGTGTGTTGGTATAGGTTTTTGGGCACCAGTCCAGGTGCTGGAATCAAGACCAGTCTTCCTCTTCTTCGAATTTATAGCTCCATCTTTAGGATCACCAGGAGTTTTTACATCCATGTCGAGATCTGCGTAATCATACAGTCATCCAATGACCAAAAATTCTCTCGAAGAACTCACGAACGATATCACAACAAACTCGGTCGAACGGATCAATTTCGAATCTAATCGGAATCAACAATTGAAGCAATTGGAATCAAATCCAATCATGATAGGAATCAATCCAATCTATATAAGGAAAAATTGCATTTCATTTGTAAAAGATATTTATTGTTTTGTAATTTGTTACAGAGATGGATACATTTAATTCGTCTTATCAATTAATGTATTATTGAATTTTAGGTCCCTATTTCCAAAGTGGAAAGTTACCGCTCATTTTTTATATTATATGTCTTTTGTTCAAGTTTTTAGTTTTATCTTTGATCGCAAAAATCTTTAAATTTTAATGTTTCATTTTGGAGTAAAAAATTGTATATGAAAAACTCATTAGTTTCTGTGTTTGCCTCAATGATATTATCACAGACTTAAACCACTTACAACTAGTATGTACTTACTTTCCCATGAGACAGAGGGTACCCGAGACGAAGAAATCAAGCCTCCAAGTAAATGGACACTCGATTTCAAATCCCGACCATCCCCTTCTGAAAATTAGTCATAAGTATATTTGAGATCAGATGTTTCAACAAAACAACTAGAGTAAGTGCTGAGGCTCTCCTATCAACATTTGGTAAGGCATGTTGCGAGTCAATTTAAATGGCATATCAATCTCACACTTATAGACTATGAATTCATGCTTTAGTTCGTCATCTTGTATCTTCTTAATTTGCTTTGTATAAAATTCCCTAGTTAAGTCATGGATATGGCTTCTGATAGTTTAATGTTACGAATTCTATGTATTTCTATCTTTCGGTTTTGCCTTAAGTATCATTTGCAGACATTTATTTTGAATTTTTTGAAGTTCGTTGAGGTTAGTGCTACTTGTACCAGACCAGATTAGTGATGCATAGGTAATTATGGGTCTAACAATCGCCTTATATAATATCAATTTATTTCTAATTGTCATTCTCCGACATATCAGACAGTTCAATATTCCTATTATATTAAGAGCTTTCTTTTTCACTCGTGCGATATGTACTCTATAATTTAGTTTGTTGTGTAAGTCGACGCCTAAATAAGTCCCATTAATTTTCGGCACAACTTCATTACACCGGCACACAAAAAAAAGTGGTCTGCCCGGCGGACTACACCGGCATATCTATATGTTTTTGGGGTCGCTGATCAGGGTTTTGACATAACCTCAGAAAACCTCAGAAAAAATATTTTTCCGGGTCTGGAAGTCAGACAATGTTTACTATTTGTTTTTGGGGCCACTGAATCCGAATCCGAGGTCCAAAACCCCCCATCACGTCAGGGTTCTGACATAACCTCAAAAACCCTCATAAATTTGTTTTTATGTGTCCGGGGGTCAGATTATGTTCATTATATGTTTTTGGGATCGCTGAATCAGAATCCGAGCTCCGAAAATCCCAGCCAGTCAGGGTTTTGACATAACCTCAGAAAACCTCAGAAAAAATATTTTTCCGGGTCTGGAAGTCAGACAATGTTTACTATATGTTTTTGGGGTCACTGAATCCGAATCCGAGGTCCAAAAAATCCCATAACGTCAGGGTTCTGACATAACATAAAAAAAACCATAGAAAATCTTTTTCCGAGTCTGGAAGTCAGACCATGTTTACTATATGTTTTTGGGATCGCTGAATCAGAATCCGAGGTCCGAAAATCCCAGCCAGTCAGGGTTTTGATATAACCTCAAAAAACCTAATAAAAAATCTTTTTGCGGGTCTGGGGGTCAGACCATGTTTATTATATGTTCTTGGGGTTGCTGAATACGAATCCGAGTTCCAAAAAATCCCAGCCAGTCCCAAAAAGGCCCAAAAAAGGATTTTTTTTTTGTGGCTCTGTATCGAAGAAGTAAGCAATAGAAAATGATTTGTTCTGATATGTGCAGAATTTCTGGTGACATAACTTTGAAAATAATTATTGTCACCCCGTGAGTGCTAAGACTTGAAATTTTTAAATTTATGCGACCGCTTATATCCCCAAGGGCTCTGAGCGTTAGACGGTAGACGTTAAATTTACGACTCCACCAATCATTTGGGGAAACGAGTCGGCGTAGAATTTAAAATCAATTTTGGGAACAGACACTCGTAAAAGTGCTCGTTATCATTTTATGGAAAGACACTGTGGGTTATAAATATACGGAAGATTGATACCTCCTTCTTTTTTTTGTGGGCATTAAACTTGGGGAATTGCATGCCTGATTCACAAAAAGCAAAAATCATATTTTTCTGGAAAATGGTTCAAAAAGCGTGATTCAAAATAACTTTTAGAATGCAATTCCTACACAATTTTGCTTTTTATTTTTTAGAACAATTCAGCATTAAATTTCAAAGAGGTCTGCGCGAGTTGATTTTTTAATTTCTGCAGCGAAATTAAATGCTTTTATCGACGAAGCGATACTTGATCATGAAAATTTGTCATACGATATTATTTGTTAATTTTGTAAACAAAAAAACAGCGTCGGAATTTATAATGAGAACGAAATCGTTTTTGTCTTCATTTCCCTCATGTATATAATTTGTTTAAAAAATTAAAAGGTAACACAACTGGTTACATAACTTTATGTTATTGAAAGAAGAAACTATTTTTTTCTTCTTGCAAATGCCAACACTGTGCATTTGTTTATTTAATTTGTTTAAAAAATTGATGAAAAATAAAAAATTACGAATTTTCGTTACTAAACATCTTTAATATAATTTGATAGAAGTAAAAAGAAAAACTATTTCTTTCTTCATATGATGACTGACACTGTGTATTTGTTTATAAAATTAACAAAAAATATCGCATAACACTAATTTTAATGCAGAAATATATTTTCTGAAAAAAATTCATAATTTGGTTTATTTATCAAACAAATACGTTTATAAACATTAGGTTCAGGAATAAACAACAATTTTTTTCTGCACATATGCATTAAATCGAAGTAATGTGGGTTATAACAACAAATTTTTTCAGAAAGTTGAAAAAAATGGAAAAAATTAGTAACAGATCTCTTCATTTGTAAAAAATGTTCAAAATTGAATTTCTTTGAATTTCCCGATTTGATATTTTTCGTGTATTTTTTTATACTGTAAAGAGTTCTCTTTCAAAAAATTTGGAAAAATTTTCTTCAGTTTGAACAAAATATTAATGCCTGATTCAAAAATAAAAAAGTAATATTTTTCTCAAGAATTAAAAAAAGAATAATAATTTTCCTAAATTACGCAAACCCTCACAAACAAGATATTTCATGTAACACGAAAGTTTTGATCAAACATAATGTGTGGTGAAACACGATGTTCGGAAACACGTGATGTTTGGTGAAACATGATGTTTAATCGAAGATGATGTTTCGTGAGACGTTATATGTGATGAAACATGATGTTTGGTGAAAGATGATGTTTTGTAAAACATGATGTTTCTTGAGAGATGATGATGTATGGTAAAACAAGATCTTTGATAAAAGATAATATTTGGTAAAACATGAGTTTTGGTGAACGATTCTTCTTGGTGAAACATGATGTTTAGTGAAACATGATATATCGTGAAACAGGATATATGGTGAAACATGATGTTTCATGAAAGATGATGTTTGGTGAAACTTATTGATAAATGAAACAAATTGTTTGGTTAAAAATGATATTTCGTGTAGCAAGATATTTGGTGAAACGTGATGTGGGCGAAAAACAATGTCTGGTAACTCGTGATGTTTACCGACATATGATCCTATAGTGAAACGTGATATATCGTGAAACAGGATATATGGTGAAACATGATGTTTCATGAAAGATGATGTTTGGTGAAACTTATTGATAATTCCAGTGGTATCATTTGAAGGAAATAATAGAAAAAGATTACCTTCTGTCTACAAATGGCCAAACTATGCATTTGTTTATGAAATAAACAAATAATATCAAATGACAATTCTTCTTCACTAAACATCACCACTTATGTCATGTGAAGACGATCAGAAAGAAAAACGATCACTTTCTACCTATACACGGTCAAACTATGCATTTGTTTACAACATAAAAAAATAATATCGATTGAGAATTCTTCGTCACTAAATATCACCACTTATGTAATTTGAAGACGATTGGAAAGAAAAATGATTAGTTTCTATCTATAAATAATCAAACTATGTATTTGTTTATAACATTTGTTTATAACATAAACAAATAATATCGATTGACAATTCCTAGTCACTAAGAATCACCACTTATGTAATTTGAAGACGATTAGAAAGAAAAACTATTACTTTATGTCTATAGGTGACTAAAATATGCTTTTTTTTATGAAATTTGTTTATAAAATAAACAAATAATATCGAATACCCAATCCTAATCACTAAATATTACCACTCATAGAATTTAAAGGTACTAAGAAAGAAAAGTGATTACTTTCTGCAAAAAAGCAACTAAACTATGCATTTGTTTACACAATTTGTTTATAAAATGAACAAATTATACCATACAACAAATTTTCATGATCGAACATGACCCTGTTGATAAAATTAAGCAATTTTAACTCACAAATATACTTTGAAGCAAAATTTCTAATATGTTGACATTTTGTTAAAATAATTTGTTTATAACAATTAGATTCAATATCCTCTAAATTATTATCATTCTTTTGATACTTTGTCATTCATTTTTGTTGAAAATGGGATTAATGAAGTTATTGATTTGAAGATAAAAAATAATAATAAAAAAATGTCTCATTTTCGCTCCTTGTTTATTTATATAAAAAATAGAAAATAACGAAAATTGAAAAATCAAATCCATAGAGGCTCTTGTGCAACTATCTCTGATCACTTCTAAGCAAAAAAATTAAAAATCGGTTGAGAATTGTAGGCTCTAGGTGATTTTGAATGGTAAATTCCCGATCCAGCCCACTGTGCAGCGGCTGTCCCTAACTTACTCGAACGATCACGATCGTTCGGGTAAGTTGATCGTCTCTAGTGTATAACCGAATCTAGCCAGGACTTACTTCCCTTGGATTTCCGATGTGAGCTCGAGCTATTTCACAAGTCTTAAAACATACGTAAGGGCAAGCGGATCTGTTCATTTGTAAATTCACTCTGCACTCGGTCACTTTTACGAGGCAAAAAAGACGCCAAATTTTATAGGTTCTTTTTTATTTGCATGCTGATGACGTATTAAATGCCTTGTACAAATTTTAGGACACGCAAAGTCTTTGCGTATCTTTTTATGTCGTATTTTTTTTAACTTCGTCGACTTTCCTCATTCATAAACAACCGTTTTTTGCATTAAATATTAATAATTAATAATTTTCATCAACACAATTAGACACAGCTTTCTCTTACGTATCCAACGATACCAAAAACTCATTTTTCATCAAAATGTCACTTATGTATCTTTTTAGTTTGGACGGCAGAATACGTGGAGAAAAAATACATATTGGGATAGTGCCGTACCTATAAAAAAAATGCCAAGTAGGATTTAACCAACACCCTTGCATAGAAAAAACAATTTTTGTCGAAAATAGAATTATTAAAACTATGATTCACGGAGTAATAATTAGTAGACCAATCATGCTGTACAAAGCGCCTCGTGTTTTGACTGCATGATCTGTACGATAATTGAAGTAGTGACGCATGCGCACTACGATATACTATCTCTTTTTTTACGGGAGAAAAAGAGATAGTAAATCGCAGTGCGCATGCACCAATGTTTTCGCGCCTGAGGGAAGGCAATAAATGTGCATTTTGCACCGTAGAAACGCATATATGGGTAATTCTCAAATTGCAGGCAAACTTGAAGTCCCAGTAATATAACATTAACTTAGAAACTCGTACTGATTGTTTTTAAATTTAATAAATAGTTATTGTCATTCTCTACAAAATGGTCATTTCTTGTTTTTATTTGTGTTCCTATTTACTTTAATTTAATAAAAGAACACCCCTAACTCCATTACCGTACGGCGTCCCAGCCTCACTTTGCACAAGAATACACGGTTTTTCTCCTTTTTTTATACAGTAACCTGAAAAAAGCTTAACGTATTAAGTTTTTAAACTTGAGATAAACATAAATTTGATTTATACACATATTCCAAATCATATAAATAATATTATAAGAACCCTGAAGTCTATCCCTCGATTTCTGTCATTTCAGACGTCATTACCGTACGCCTTATTTCCTAGTAAAATATTGTAGTGACAATTAGTAATAAATACAGAAATATTGAGCGTATCCTTTAACACAAGATTCTATAAAATTGAGCTTTAAATATGAACTTTTTTTTTGTGAATTCGATATTAGAACTGATAAGCGCATTTTGACAACCAAAACATCATTACCGTACGTAAGTTGTAAAATAGTTTCGGAGTGGAAAATAAATTATAAAAACCATTTCATTACTTGCTCAGCGGTGTTTTCTTTCATAAGTAGGTGACTTTTTATGATTAAAATCTGTTATTTTTTTATAAATATTAATAAAAAAATTGGAAAAACGCTGGACTAAATGTATCGAACTAAAAGGAGATTATGTTGAGAAGTAAAACGCTCATTTGCCGGTAAAAAAAATCTTCTAGTCGAAAAGTCACTGACTTATCAAACAGCCCTCGTATGATTAAGTTAACACTCCAGGATAATCAAACTAAAATTCCTCAGATAATCAGGTTTAAGCTCCAGGATCGTAAACTTTACAGTCTGGGATATTGAAGCTAACCGTCAAATTTTCACACTCCACGGATGGTACGCTAGACCATCTAGGGGGCCGTCCCACAGTTAAAACTGAAATACAGTCAGTCTGACACTCTAGCTGTCCAGGCTGACTAGCCATTTTTCTCCTCTTTTTTCTTTTTTTCTTTTTTTTCAAAAAAATTATGTTTCCGTTCTTCAACATTTTTTACGGTTTTACATTATTACATTTTTCTGGCGCGGATTTATGAAAAATATATTGCCTGAAAAGCTGTGAATAAATAATGGCTCCTCGTAGGAGAAAATATCACAAAAATAAAAAGTTTAAGTTTGCGTAAAAAATTATTACATTTTTGTTCAATCAGTTATGTTCATGGAGGGTTTTTGTTTATAACAATTATCATAAAAATGAAGCAAGAGACTTTACGAAGAATAAACAATGTTATAAACAGTAGGTATAGGTTTTGCAACAGTTTTAGGGTAAATTATGACACTTGTTGGGCTGGATGATTTTTTATTAGCTAATGAAAAGTCTAGACGGATTCATCTTAAAAATATCATATTTTTACAACACTTCAAATCTTCTCTGGGTTTGTAGCTCTGTAAGTTTCAAGATTTTTGAAAATTCAAAATTTCAAAGTTCGAATCGCCTAATCTATTTCCAAAGTTCTTTCCGGGATACTTTGACCTTTTATTGGATTTAGTTAGAAATCGCAGAATTGTATAGTTAATAAAATTTTATAGCGTAGCCATCAATAATGCGTCTACAACAGTTGGAACCTTTTCTTTTACTGTAGCTGTACACGTATATGGTTGGTCCCCCACCGTATGTGTAAGAAAATTCTACTACGTCGGATGTTTTTATTCGAGTGAAATCTGTTCCCCGTTGACTGGACTATAATGATAAAGCCTTGAACGAATTTTCTCTTGAAAGCGACTTTTTATTAAACATTAAGCTTTTTTTTAAATATCTTGTTTTCGATGAATCTTATATAAAAATTTGTAAAACGTAAGCCCCTGCTAAATAATTTATCGAAGCGTCTCGCTGTCCTGAAATTTAGGATGAATATTTATGTAGTAATGGTAGGTCATAAAAGGTTCCAAAATAGGTCGAGCGATGCATCTAGAAGACACAAACAAATAAATATGATATGGTATCGTTATATTTTTGATAGAAAACAAGTTTTTTTTCATATGAACACGTAAAATTTTTGTTTTCAAATTTCTAAACGCAAAACAAATTCTAATTGGCTGATCTAGTTTAAAATCCTACCAATCTTGAACATTATTTGGAGCTAAAAGTCAAATTTTTATTACCAGTTCTCTTTTACTTTGCTAGATATGGTAAATAGAAAAAAGTTACACGAACATACGGAAATTTAAAAAAAATTGCATTTTTGAGTTTCTGGGGTCGAATTGTATCAAAATATTGCAAAAGCCCTAATCTATGTCTTTATTCAAGGTGGCCACAAATCAGGGAAAATCTGAAAATCAGGAAAGAAAATTTGTTGGTCAGGGAATGTATTAGAGATTCTGTAATGAAATTTTTTAATAGCTGAATTAGTGAAAATCGAAAGAATTTTATCATCAACTTCCGGCAAAAGATTTTTCCTGGGCAATTGTTGCTGTAACCCTATGACGCATCTCCTAAGATAAACTTTAGTTACATACGTCATGCTCTTTAATATCTGGAGGAAATGTTTTACCAAGGTTACACGGAGATAATAAGATTCCAATGAAAAAGTCCACGAGATTTTAATCTGTGTACTTTTTAGTCATCAAATGATCAGTTTGTCTTGGTTAAATAATGGTACGCGTCTCTCAAGCATGTTCCCTGTGCCCTAGGCTTTTTTAACGCATTTTGTATTTTTTTATAAAGAATAATGTATACCAATAAGAATCACTTTCCATTTAAAACCGAATATATACCCTCTAAATCTGAATTAGTTCAAAAATGACTAATTGAAAAGTAAAAAGTCAGTAATGAGTTATTATTTAACTCAGCGTTAGTCAAATTTGAGTACTGTGTTAGTCAAAAAATGTAGGTTATGCTATTTGAAATATTTTGTAATGGTAACGTGCCGATTTAATAAAATTTTTATCAAAAACTTCACTAGATTTTAATCTAGACTTAAAATAAAATTGATTTAGACCAACTTAATTATAGGGGTTCTATTCGATATGCAAAACAAGATTAAAGCCCTAATCAAAATTTTTGTCCGGGGTGGGCGCCGACCAGGGAAAAACTGGAAATCGGTGAAAAGAATTTGTTGGCCAGGGAATGTCAAAAGTAAAAAAAAAAAAAACATTTCTGGAAATTTCTATAAGATGAACTTTAAACACGTATATCAAGGAAAATGAATCTTCAACCTATGACGCATCTCCTAAGATAAATTTTAATTACATACGTCACGCTCTGTCTTATCTGCCAGAGAGGCGTCTTTCAGGGCGATACCATGAGCCCTTTGCTTTTTTGCATCACACTTCTGCCTCTATCTCTCGCACGACGAAATTCTTCTGGATACCTCTGTGGCGACACTAACCAGCGCGAGCATAAGTTCACTCATGTGTTTTATATGGATGACGTGAAGATCTATGCTTCTGGTAAAAGCAAACTTGAAACTGCCATCAATATCGTCAAGAAGTACACAGGAGAGATTGGGATGGACTTCGTATTGGATAAATGTGCCAAAAGTCATTTGAAGAAAGGAAAGATTGTTGGCGTCCCCAAGGACCCTGAGCTTGTGGATATAAGTGTTATTAGACATATTAACTATAGAGAGACCTATGCATACCTGGGCGTGCCTCAAAGCCGCATTCAGGACGTGACATCTGTAAAGGAGTCTCTCCAAAGCAGATACAAGCGGGAGTGAAGAAAGCAGAGTTTGCAAAATTTCACCAACAGCTACTCGACGAGAAACTGAATGGAAACTTCCACAAAAATGTAGAAAAACAGTGCTTGTCGAAGGAGCAAACTTTTGCTTTTCTCAGATCATCAGGGCCTAATTCAGGTACAGAGGGTTTAATTTTCGTATGCCAGGACGGTGTCATTTCCACCTCAGCATACCGTGACAGCATTTTATGTCAAGAAGTTCCAAGCGATAGGTGCAGCGCGTGTCATACACACGCTGAGTACGTAGAACACATACTATCGGGGTATACCACCCACGCAGGAACGACGTGTATCTACAGACATAATGCTGCCCTAAGAGTGCTTTATTGCCATCTTCGTCGCTCTCACGGTATTGGCTGCGACCCTGCCCTGCCGAACGCTCCAAGGGAGATAGAGTCAACTGTCCAAAACGAGAAGTGCCAAATTTTCTGGAACTACGATTTTCGGACAGCAGTCTCCGTTGCACACTCGAGGCCTGACATTGTTCTCCAAGACTTCGAGAAACGAACTATATTCGTGATCGAATTCTCGGCTCCTTCCAAATACAACATCACTGCCAAGGAGAAAGAAAAGGAGGAAAGGTATCAAGACCTTAAAAAGGGAGCTGCAACGACTGTACCCAAAATATTGGGTACAAGTGACAGGTGCTCTTGGAGGTGCGAAAATATCACTGGTTCGTAACCTTAAAGTCATACCCACATGCCAAAAATATGCCACGGCACTTGCGACATGGATGCAGAAAGCTGTCATCCTTGGTTCGCTTCGTGTCCTCAAAACACACGAGGGTTTCGCCGGCCTGTCGCACAGTGTGGCGAATTAGAAAATTGGGGATCAAAATGATCCAGAGCCTAAAATTTTAATCCGATTTTATCTTTTTTTTATCAAAGGTAATTGAATTCTTGAGAGGTCTGTTGAGGCCGATTTTGCAAAAAAGGCTCTGTTTGTTCATTATTTAAGTTGCAAAATGCGAAAAAAACATAATTTTTCATATTTAAGCTGCCTGTTCTGTATCATTTATTGATATTACCTCAGAAAGGTGAAAAACCGATAGATTTACAATCGATTAACAAATCCTGATAACTTAGATAAAGTTCCTGTAATCCGTTGAATTGTTATAAACAAATTTATGAATAAAATCGATTTTTGCTGTACATTGAAGCCTGGAAGCTCTTTTTATCACGTTTTCCCCTGAAAAATCGAGTAAAATCAATGTTTAACTAAAATCAATCATTTAGGTATTATTTTTTGATTGCTATAAACAAATTTCCTAAACAAATTCAATAAATAAGCGCTCTTGGATATATAAAATGCATGTTTACTGCGCAATCATTAGTTTTGCCTTCAAAAATGAAAATTCAATGTCAGAAATGGTCAATAAATAATATTGACCATTGTTATAAACAATACTGATTAACAAACGCATTAAATGGTCACTCTTTGATGGAAAAAATCCATTTTTTTGCATAATTGTTCATTTCATCCCTAAATTAAAATTCTGATGGAAGAAACTGACATTTCACAATATTTTTCATTGTTATTAAAAATTCTGATTAATAACTGCATTTAATAGTCGCTTTCAAATAGGAAAAATTTCTTTCTTGTTGAAATGTTTATTAGATTATAACAAATGAAATTCCTACAAAACATACTAACATCCACGATCAGGCCCATTTTACCCCAAAATTCTTTTTGAATTCTCCTCTTCACATCGCTCATTTTCTGTTTTTCATCGGCTAACTTCGCTGCCCATTTACAGAATTCTATGCGATACACAATGTGAAGGATACATTCCATGAAGCGTATCCAATCATGAAGTGTGGAAAGACCAAAAGAGAATTTTTTGATCTTCACAGACAAGAGTTTAATTTTTTTCAAATTGTTCATCATGGAGGGCTTTGCGGAGCATATGTAACATTACGATGATGATGGCGTTTCAGTGAGCGCTTGGCAAATCTTTCCGTCAAACATGGACATTACGTACATCTACCAGTTTCCGTGTTTATCATCTCCAATGCTAGCGGCACCATCGAAAAAATTAAGATGTTTGCATCAGATTTACTAGAATCAATGAAAGACTGGTTGTATGGATTATGACCAGATGTCCCATCACATCCATATTTTGAAGTTAAAGACATTGAAAGATTAGGTCTGTCAACTAAATTTGGAGGTATGTGAAATTTTTTGAAATATATTAAATTTTTTTAATATTTTGAAATCTTTGAAGTTTTATGCAAATTTTTGGAATTTTTTAAAATATTTTGAAATCTTTGAAATTTTCGTGAAATCTTTGTGAAATTTTGAAATCTTTTAAAATCTGTCGAACTTTTTGAAATTTTTTGAAATATATTAAATTTTTTTAATATTTTGAAATCTTTGAAGTTTTATGCAAATTTTTGGAATTTTTTAAAATATTTTGAAATCTTTGAAATTTTCGTGAAATCTTTGTGAAATTTTGAAATCTTTTAAAATCTGTCGAACTTTTTGAAATTTTTTGAAATATATTAAATTTTTTTAATATTTTGAAATCTTTGAAGTTTTATGCAAATTTTTGGAATTTTTAAAAATATTTGGAAATCTTTGACATTTTTGAGAACTATTTGGAAATAGTTTTAAATCTGTCAAATTTGAAAAAAAATTTAATGTTTTCTGAAGTCTTCGAAATGTTTGTGAAATATTTTGAAATCCTTTGAAATCTGTGAAACTTTTTTAAATTGTTTGATATTTTGAAATCTTTTAAATTTTTGTGGAATATTTTGAAATCCTTTGAAATCTATAGAAATTTATTACATTTTTTAAATATTTTGAAATATTTGAAATTTTATGCAAATTTTTGGAATTTTTAAAAATATTTTTAAATCTTTTAAATGTTTGTAAAATATTTTGAAATCCTTTGAAATTTCGGTGAAATATTTCTAAATCTTTGTCAAATTTTTTAATCTTTGTAAAATCCTTGCAATATTTTGAAATCCTTGGAAATCTATAGAAAACTGTCGAATTTGTTGACATTTTTTAAATAATTAGAAATCTTTGAATTTTTTTTAACTATTTTGAAATCGCTTGAAACCTGTCAAATTAAAAAAAAAAATTAATTTTTTGTGAAATCTTTGACATATTTGTGAAATATTTTGAAATTCTTTGGAATCTGTCAAACTTTTTGAAATCTTTTCAATATTTTGAAATCTTTAAAATTTTTGTGAAATATTTCTAAATCTTTGTAAAAATTTTAAATCTTTTGAAATTCTTGAAATCTTTTAAAATCCTTTGAAATATATAAAAAAATTGTCAAACTTTTTGAAATTTTTTAAATATTTTCAAATCTTTGAAATTTTTCTGAAATATTTTGTAATCCTTTGAAATTTATGTGAATCTATCCAATTTTTCGAAATTATTTAAATATTTTGAAATCTTTATAAAATCTTTGCAAATCTATGGAAATCTATTAAATTTATGAAATATTTTGAAATCCTTTGAAATCTGTCGAACTTGTTGAAATTTTTAATATATTTTTAAATCCTTTGAAATATATGAAATTATTTTAATATTTTGAATATTTTGAAATCTGCATGGAATCTTTTGGAATTTTTAAAGTATTTTGAAACCCTTGAAATTTTTGTGACATACTTCTAAATCTTGGAAAATTTTTAAATCTTTTGAAATCCTTGAAATCTTTTAAAATCCTTTGAAATCTATGGAAAGCTGTCAAATTTTTTGAAATTTTTTGAAATTTTTCTGGAATATTTTGAAATCCTTTGAAATCAATGGAATAGTGGCAAATTTTTTGAATTTTTAAAAATATTTTGAAATCCTGTGAAATCTATGGAAAACTGACATTTTTTGAATTTTTAAAAATATTTTGAAATCTTTGTGAAATCGTTTAAAATTTTGGTGAAATATTTTGAAATCTATGGAAATCTGTCAAATTAAACAAAAAAAAAAAAAAAATTTTTTGAAATCTTTTAAAATCTTTTGTGAAATATGTTCAAATCTGTATCGAATCTTTTGGAATTTTTTTAATATTTAGAAAACTTTGAAATTTTTGTGAAATATTTTTAAAAATGTGTAAAATTTTTCAATCTTTTGAAATCCTTTGAAATCTGTCAAACTTTTTGAAATTTTTAAAATATTTTGAAATCTGAAATTTTATGCAAATCTTTGGAATTTTTTAAGTATTTTGAAATCTTTGTAAAATCGTTTGAAATTTTAGTGAAATATTTTGAAATCCTTATAAATCTTTGGACAAATCTATGGTCAAAACAGAAACTGGAAAATTTTAAGACATTTTTAATTATTGCAGAATTAAAAAAAGATAGAAAAAATGGGAACGATTTTAAAAGATATTTAGAAGTTTTTAAAAATTTTCAAAAATATCTAAAATTTGAAAAGATTTCGAAAAATTTATAAAACAAAATATAGATTTTGGAAGATTTCGAAGACAAATTTTGAAGCTTTTTTCAGAAATTTTGAAAGGTTTCAAGATAAAATTTTTTTAAAGGTTCCTGGGGAAAGTTTTAAATTATTTTCTATTTTTAAACATTCATTTTTAAGAGAATATTTAAAAAGATTTTAAAAACTTTTTCAAAATTTAAAAAAATGTCGGAGAATTTAAGACAATTTTAAAACAATTTTTCAGAACTCAAAAAAGTTTAGAAAAAATCCGAATCATTTAAAAAGATATTTAAAAGGTTTAGACGTTTTGAAAAGCTTAAGAAATGATAAAAAATTTGAAAAGATTTTTAAAAATTTGGAATAAAAAACTTTTTAAAAGATTTCTGTGAAAATTAAAAATGATTCTTTCATTTTGAAAAATTAAAGAAAATTCAACTGTCTGTTTGGAAATTAACTTTTTTGTTCAAAATTCGATTGTTTGAAAATTAACTTGTTCAAAATCCGATTGTTTGAAAATTAACTTTTTTCTTGAAAATTTATATTTTTGGGTTGAAAATTCAACAAGTTGGTAGACAATTTAAAAATTTGGTAGACGCAATTCAACTGTCTGATTGGAAATGAACTTTTTTGTTGAAAATTCGACTGATTGTGTGAAAATTAACTTTTTTGTTGACAATTTATATTTTTGAGTTGAAAATTTATGTGTTTTGTAAAAAATTCATTATTTTGGTTCACAAATTCAACAATTTGGTAGAAAATTCAACTGTCTGTTTGGAAATTGACTTTTTTGTTCGAAATTAGATTGTGAGAAAATTAACTTTTTTGTTGACAATTTATATTTTTGAGTTGAAAATTCATGTGTTTTGTAAAAAATTCATTATTTTGGTTTAAAAATTCAACAAGTTGGTAGAAAATTCAACAATTTGGTAGAAAATTCAACTGTCTGTTTGGAAATTGACTTTTTTGTTCGAAATTAGATTGTTTGAAAATTAACTTTTTTTTTTAATTTATATTTTTGGGTTGAAAATTCATCTGCCTTGTAGAAAATTCATCATTTTGGTTTAAAAATTCAATAATTTGGCAGACGAAATTCAACTGTCTGTTTGGAAATTAACTTTTTTGTTGAAAATTCGACTTTTTGTTTGAAAATTAACTTTTTTTTCAGATTTATATTTTTGGGTTGAAAATTCATCTGCTTTGTAGAAAATTGACTGTCTTTTTGGAGATTAACTTTTTTGTTGAAAATTCGACTGTTTTAAAATTAACTTTTTTGGCTTAGTTGAAGATTGAACTATTTCGCTGAAAATTGGTCTTTTTTGGTTAAATTATATTGTGATTTATTTAAAATTGAAATATTTTGTTGTTGTAATATCAGCTATTATATTTTGTATTGAAAATTCATCTTTCTCGGTTTACAATTCAAATCCTTCATTGAAAGTTGAACCACTTTCTTAAAAATTCATTTCTTTTTGTTGAAATTTTTTCAGTAGAAAATTCGTTACTTTCGTATTTTGTTGTTTTTATATATTTTTGTGTTGAAAGTTAATCTGTTCTGTAGAAAATTCATCATTTTGGTTTAAAAATTCAACAAAATTGGTAGAAAATTCAACTTTCTGTATGGAAATTAACTTTTATGTTGAAAATTCGACTGCTAGTTTGGAAATTAACTTTTTTGTGGAAAATTTATATTTTTGAATTGAAAAATCATCTGCTTTGTAGAAAATTCATCATTTTGGTTTAAAAATTCAACAGGTTGGTAAAAATTCAACAATTTGGTAGAAAATTCAACTGTCTGTTTGGAAATTAACTGTTTTGTTGGAAATTCGACTGGTTGTTGAAAAATTAACTTTTTTGTTGAAAATTGATCTTTTTGGGTTAAAAATTCATGTGTTCTGTAGAAAATTCATTACTTTGGTTTAAAAATTCAACAAGTTGGTAGAAAATCCAACTGTCTGATTGAAAATTAACTTATTTGTAGAAAATGTATATTTTTGGGTTGAAAATTCATCTGTTTTGTAGAAAATTCATCATTTTGGTTTAAAAATTCAACAAGTTGGTAGAAAAGTCAACTGATGTTTGGAAATTAAATTTTTTATTGAAAATTCAACTGTTTTGTTTGAAAATTAACTTTTTTCTTGAAAATTTATTACTTTGGTTTAAAAATTTAACAATTTGGTAGAAAATTCAACTGTCTGTTTGGAAATTAACTTTTTTGTTCAAAATTCGATTGCTTGAAAATTAACCTTTTTGTTCAAAATTTTTTTTCGGGGTTTAAAATTAATTTGTTTTGTACAAAATTCATCATTTGGGTTTAAAAATTCAACAAGTTGGTAGAAAATGCAACAATTTGGTCGAAAATTTAACTGTCTGTTTAGAAATGAACTTTTTTGTTGAAAATTCTACAGTTTGAAAATTAACCTTTTTGTTCAAAATTGATTTTTTACAGGTTAAAAATTTATTTATTTTTTTTTTGTAGAAAATGTATTACTTTGGTTTAAAAGTTCAACAAGTTGGTAGAAAATGCAACTGTCTGTTTGAAAATTAACCTATTTGTAGAAAATTCGTAATTTTGGTTTAAAAATTCATCAAGTTGGTAGAAAATTCAACAATTTGGTAGAAAACTCAACTGTCCGTTTGGAAATTAAATTTTTTCTTCAAAATTCAATTGTTTGAAAATTAACTTTTTTATTCAAAATTCAATTGTTTGAAAATTAACTTTTTGGTTCAAAATTATATTGTTTGAAAATTAACTTTTTTGTTCAAAAAATTTTTTTTTTGGGTTTAAAATTAATTTGTTTTGTATAAAATTCATCATTTTGATTTAAAAATTCAACAAGTTGGTAGAAAATTCAACAATTTGGTAGACGCAATTCAACTGTCTGTTTGGAAATTAACTTTTTTGTTGAGAATTCGACTGATTGTGTGAAAATTAACTTTTTGTTGAAAATTTATATTTTTGGGTTGAAAATTTTTTTTTTTTGTGTTTAAAATTAATTTGTTTTGTACAAAATTCATCATTCTGATTTTAAAATTCAACCAGTTGGTAGAAAATGCGAAAATTTACATAGACTGAAAAACAGAAAACTAGAAATTTGTTGTCATTGCTAGGACCGTAAAGAGATTTATTTTGACTTATTTATTAAAATCATGCTATAAATATTATTACTTTCAAAACTTGTTCATTTATTTTCAGTTTCTGATTTGATTTACGAATACAAAATTTCATTTTTTTTCTCCTGAAAACTTAGATGAATGAATTTAGACTTGTTCTTATCCGTCGTGGAACGATAGACTAGTCCTTATTCGACTATTTAAAAAATTCAAAGAAAAAAATGTTACCAAATTTACACACATAATTAAGAATTTCAGTGTCAGTTGATCAGGATTTATTAATTAAAAATTTTATTTTTACATTTTCAGTAATAATAATTAATTTTTATCCAAGAAAAAGAGAAAACTGTTGAATCAAACTGAAAACACAAATTTTCAATAGAAGAATAACATTATCAACCAAAAAAGATTTTTCAATCAATGAACAAAAAATTGTCATCTAAAATGTTGAGTTTTTAAGTTATAAGGACGAATTTAAAAAAAAAAAATTGAATTTAAAACTCGAAAATATGCATTTTCTACAAAAGTAATTGCAATTTTTAACCAAAAATCTTAATTTTCTATCAAAAAAATACAAATTTTTAACAAAATAGATGAATTTACTATTAAAAAACATCAATTTTTAACAAAAAGTAGAATAATTTAATTTTTACTTGGAGAAGTAAATTTTTAAACAAATAAAACATATTTACAGCAGAATAGTTTATTTTTCAACCCAACAAATGAATTTTTTGCCAAAAAGATTAAATGTCTATGTAAACAAATTTCAAACAAAAATTAAGTTAAATTTTCAGTTAAAAAATAGATTTTCAATAAAAGCACTAATTTTCAACTAAAGAAAAATTAATTTTCGAAAAAATAAAATAATTTTCAAACAAATAAAATAATTTCCTACCAAAAACGGACGATCTATAACCAAATACATGAATTTTCAACCAAATATTTTAACATTTAATGGAATTTTTAACCTAATATTGAATTTTCAACCCAAAAGATGAATTAATCGCCAAGAAGATTGATATTCTACCACAAAAGACACACAAAAGTTTCAACAATATACAGAAATTTGCAAGCAAGTATGAAGTTGAATACTTAACTGGAGAAGATTAATATTCAAACAAATATGATATAGTTAAATTTTTAGTTCCAAAAATTAATTTTCAATTTCAAAGAAACAAACTAATTTTGAACAAAAAAGTTAATTTTCTACCAAAAAAAGAATAATTTTCAATAAATTACATGAATTTTCAACCAAATAGTTGAATTTTCAACTGAAGAAGATGAATGTTCAATCAAACATGGAATAGTTAAATTTTCAGTTGAAACAATAATTTTAAAAAATGTTAACAAAATAGTTGAATTAAAAAAAAAAAGATTTATCAACCAAAATGATGAATTATGAACAAAACATTTAATAGCGATCATTAATTTATAACAAGTAAAATCAAATTATTTATTTATTTTTCACTTCAAAGGACCCTAAAGCCTAATTTTTTTTAATTTAAACCCTAAATAAATAAACAATTTTTGAACTCTTCTAAATTTTACAATTCAAAGATTTGAAAAAATATGTAAATCCACGCCACCATTCTCAATTCTCTAAATTGAAGAATGAATCAACGAATTTAGAGATTTTCAAAATTATATCGTTTTATGCAATTCTGAATTCGAAACATTAAAAATTGAAGGATTAGATTTTTTTAAACTGAACAATTTTCAAATTAGAAGTGACATTATTTTAATTTCAGGTCCTTACAAATTTATAATTGTTCAATTATTATTCATGAATCAAACAATTTTTTGAAATCTATTTTTAATATTCTCTTAACATTATTTTTTTTAATAAAAAATCATTTAAAACTTTTTCAGGAATCTTATGAAAATTTATGTATCATCTCGAAACCTCGCAAAATCCTCAAACAGCTTCAAAACTTTATTTCAAAACGTCGAAAAATCTACGTTTTGTTTTCAAATTTTTGGAATGTTCAAATCCTGGATAATTGAAAAAACTAGTTGAAATGTTCCAAATTATTTTTTGGTAATCTCAATGCCTCATGTAAAAATAACATTCGCAAAATGATATTG
>JAABKJ010075445.1:81019087-81071637 GCA_011634705.1 Andricus grossulariae | reverse complement strand
ATAATTAAATTTTCTAAGAAAAAAAAAACAAGATATTTTAATAAACTATATGAATTTTCAAAAAAAAATTGAAGTTAAATTTTCATTAAAAGAAAATAATTTTAAAAAGAAAAGAATTTCAACAAAAGACGAATTTCCAATAAGTCAATTTAATTTTCAATAAAAAATGGTTATTTTTCAATAAAATTGTTCAATTACAACAAAATACATTAATTTTCAGCCAAGAAGAGTAATTTTCTACGAAAAAAAAACGAATTTTTAACAAAATAATTGAATTTTCTACAACAAGAAAAAAAACTATTTTAATAAAATACTTGACATTTTCTACCAAAAATAGAAGTTAAATGTCAAAAGTGAATTTTCAATCAACAAGATTAATTTTTTACCAAAAAATACCATTTTTTCAACAAAAATGGAATGATTAAATTTTGAGTTCAAAACATTTTTAACCCACAAGAATAATTTTTACTGTTTAAACCAAAACTATTTTATTTAATTAATGTTTAACTCATATTTCTTCATTTAAAAATTTGTTAAACTAAGTAGTTGAATTTTTGAGTAAAAAATCTAAATTTTTAACCGAAAATGGAGTAGTTAAATTTTCATTGAGGAGAATTAAATTTCAAATTTAAAAAACTAATTTTCTACAAAACAGTTTAATTTTGAACCAAATAGTTGAATTTTATATCAAATTGTTGAATTTTTAAGCCAAAACGACGAATTTTCTATAAAATTTGAATTTTCGACAACAATTTTTTTTTAATTTCCTTTTTACACACAAAAAAACGAATTTTCAACTAAAGTTAATTATATTATTATTTGTTGAGACCTTTTCCTTTACAAATACAACTGCCTGGATGAAAATTAATCTCTTTCGAATTAAAATTAATTTTTTGTTGTTGAGAAATGACATTTTCGGGTTGAAAATTTTCCTATTTGCTTAAAATTGATGTGTTTTGTCGTCTTTTTTGGTAGAAAATCAATTTTTTATATTTAAACTGAAGTATTTTTGTTGAAAATTTACCTTTGTTGGTTAAATCCAACTGTTTATTATTTTTAATTGAATTTTTGTTTATGAAATATCAACTTTTACATTTTTTGTCTAATATTAATTTTTTTAAGTTGAATATTCAACTCCTTGATAAAAGTTAAACTATAGAACAAAAAATGTGAATCAAATTGTTGAATTTTCAAGCAAAAACGACGAATTTTCTATAAAACAGTTGAATTTTCAACTAAGAAGTATGACTTTTATCAAAATTGTTAAATTTTCAACCAAATAATTCAATTTTAAAGCAATAATATACTAACATTGGTTGACAAACTGCATATGAGAGACTAAATAACAATTTAGTCCAGGCGTCTGGTACTTTTACACCGCATTAAGTACGTAATGCACGCTTTTTTCCCTTAAAAGATTTATAAGGGGTCCTGGTAAAAATTACAAATTTTCTAGAAAAGATACCCGTGCGTCCAGGAGATATTTTTGAACAAAGTTCAAAAAATCGTGTTGACTGACCCACTCCATTGCATTTTAGAGAAAAATGTTCAGCAGAAAAATTAAACTAGAGAACATTTGGAAAAGATCAAGAAAAATAAGACCTCCTATCTTCAATAGGTTTCGAGTTATAGTCCTTCAAAGAACCCGGAATATTTTGAAAGAAGAGGTGAAAAAACTCAATTCTGAAGTTTGTATTCGAACTTCAGAACCTGTTAATTTACAAAAAAATGTTTAAAACTTCAATTAAAGTAGACGCGATTTCACAGAAAAACGTTTAAAGAATAAATTAGAACTAAATTTTGCGTGCAATAAAAAAAATGTTTCAGCTCTTATAGGTCACGTGTTATGATCATGAAATTTTTACCCTTTTCATTCAGAAGGCTCTGTATGTACTGGAAAATGTACTTTTAACATATTTGAGCATTTTGGTGGCATATATGCATTTGTATATTGGTACATTAAAAGTAGATTTTTTTCTTCTTTTTTGTTAGAAAAGAATAAAAATTGTTCATCCATTGTTTAAATAATACGCTTCACACTGTCAATTGTGTGCATATTTTATGTATATACTTTGGGAAAATTACTTCCAGAATATCTCTTGTCGAAAGTAAATGAAGAAAAAATATATAAATTAACTGGTTTCACATTGTTTATTCATTTTTCATCAAAAATGTTATTGGAGGGATAAGTCTTATAACTTTGTATTCTTTGATGTTAAGAATGTCAAAAATTGATAAACCAATCATCGCAGAGAAAACAATCATTGTTAATTGTTGATAATAAAAGAATATGTCAACAAATCAATGACGTTATTATGTAGGTGACGAAAAAAACTAATTGAATAATTGAATAATTGATTGACTTATAAATTTCTTAGTACATGGCTACCACCAATTTTTTCTGTCATTTTTTTCTTCGCTTTCCAGGAATTGAGCGCAGGGTTACGTCCACGGTCAATTACGCCTCAGTGTCCTTCACACCGGGGGTCTGAATTTTTTGTACTCAAATTTAAAATACATTTTATTTCAACTATCTATTTAATTTCCAATTTGTAAAATAAATCAATGTTTTCTCCAAATGAAACCTGAAATTAAAGTTTTGAAAAGGAGGAAAAGTTTAAGAAATTTGGAATAAAATTCATGAAGAATAAAGAAAAAGTACTCTAATTTTTAAATTCAGACAATTCCATTAGGGAGGACTTGAAATTGAAAACTAAATTAAATACTGCAAGGTAAAAGCTTCTAAAATTATAGGAATGTAAATGATGATCAAATTAAAAAAATTATGATTTAACGTAAAAATTGATTAGACAAAATAGATAATGCAAACAGTGAAGAACGTGTCGATTTTTTTTATTTAATTTTTTATATTCTAGACAAAATTTTTCTTATACTTCCGATCACTTGGATTTGATGCACAGAGTTATGAGAAAGAAAAAAACTGTTTAATTTTAAAGTTAATTATTACAAACAAATTCCATAAACAAATAATTTTCATTGGGAGTTATTCGTCTTTAAAGAATATTTCTGCTCTGAAATAGCTTGCTTTCATCGTTAGGATGATCCGTTGCTATTCAAATTCAAGATTGAATATTATTCATTAATTCTATCAACAAATTATATACACAAATGTACATCGCAGAATTTATAGGTAGAAACATGTAGTTTTTTCATCTAGTCTTGTTGCTATTATATTACCAACGATTGTTTTCTGAAAAAAATTTTACCACTCATCCATATTTATTTATTTCATACACAAATCATATAAACAAATGCACATTTTAGGCGTTTTCTAACGGAAAGAAATCTTTTCATCTTTTCTAAAACAATTTCGCTATGGATTAATATTTGTTTATCTTATAAAGAAATTCACATGTAATGTGTTTTAAGCAAAAAAAAATTGTTTTGTCTTCTGATCTTGTTGAAATTATATGGTCAATGATGTTCTATAGAAAAATGCTACCAAGCATCGCTAATTGTTTATTTTATAAACAAATTATAAAAGAAAATGTACATTGCAGATATTTATAAGCATTAAGAAATCGCTTTTTTTTTATTATTTTTTAAACTATATTGATAATGAAATTTCTAGATGAAATTTTGTTAATCCTCACCATCTGTTCATGTTATAAGTAAAGTAGGTAAACAAATGCACAATGCACATTCTAAGCATTTATAGGCAGAAAAATCGTTCCTTCATCTAGTCGTGTTAAAATTATATTGTGAATGCTCTTCTTTAAGAGAATTTTGTGATAAAATAGAATTTGTGAAATCTATAAACAAATTATATGAAAAATACATTGTAGCCGTTTATAAGCAGAAAAAGAATGTTATTTCTTGTAGTCTTGTTGAAATAGTTATAAATTTAATAGATTTCATTTTGTAACCTAAATTCATGAGAAAATATCAATGGCAATATTATATAGGAGTTGAATGCAATAACAGTATATTTCTTCTTTATAAAGCAATCAATTTCTCAATAAATATAATTGATGACATTAAACTTAATCAGATTTTGTATTAACACTGTTTTATATATTTTCTTTACAGGTTTTATTGATTTTTCATACCTGTAGTTATTCCCTATAAATAATCCCTGATGAGGGGGTCATTGTGTTATTCTTGTCTCTAATGAGCCGAAAAGTGAGGTTTTTTGGAAGTTAATTTTTAAATTGTGAATCAATTTGTTGCTTTTTCTGCAAAAGTTATTCATGATAAAATGGATTTCTTTTCAATCTTAATTTAAAAAATTCAGAGTCTATATTTCATATCACTGCTCAAGAATATTGGCTTTCTAATATCGCTCTGTTTACGGTCATCTGACAGCAGGCAATCTGTAGGGCATTCTTTTTTTTCAATTGAAATCAAACTCCTTCACCCTAACTTATAAGAGGTCTGAGCTTCTGAAACTCTTCAATTTCAATACAAAGTCGAGATTCCCTCTCGATTTTTTTTGTTTTTTGTTTCGTTTTGGAAAACGCTTACACCAGAATCGTCATTATCCATAAACGTTTGCTGCGTTTTCTACAGAAAAATGGCAAGAAGGAAAAATTATATGAAAATGTTTATTTGGGAAGGTTTAATTATCGACAAAAAAGTTCATTTTGAGTCAAGAGGGATGAATTTTCAATCCAAAAGAAAAATTTTCGACAAAACAGTTGAGTTTTCGACCCAACAAAATGACTAACAACATAGTTGAATTTTCAACAAAATAATTAAACTTTCAACCAAATATTTGAAATTTTCAGAAAATAGCTGAATTTTTAACATACAAAGATGAATTTTCAACCAAGAAGATCAATTTTCTATCGAAAGACGAATTTCCAACAAAATACAAGAATTTTCAGACAAATAGATGAGTTTCATAATAAGATCATTTTTTACCTAAATAGACGACTTTTTACAAAATATTTAAGTTTTCAAGCTAAAAATCGAATTTTTTAGAAAACAGTTGACTTTTAAACCGGAAAAGAAGAATTTTCAAAAAGAAAGTAAATTTTCAATCAAGAAAGATGAATTTTCGAATATAAAAAACTCATTTTGAACAAAAGGAAACGAATTTTCAACCAGTTGATTTCATCTGAAAAAGACGAATTTTCAACCAAATAGTTGAATCCTCAAACAAAATGATGAATTTTCAACAAACAAGATTCATTTTCTACCAAAACAGACGAATTTGCAACAAAATACATGAATTTTCTACCGAATCGTTGAATTTTCAATTTATAAAAGTAAAATTTTCGACCAAAAATGAAATAGCTACATTTCCAGATAAAACAAATTAATTTTTAACAAAAAAACAAAAAAACGGATTTCCAACAGAAAAGTTGAATTTTCAAATAAATACTTTAATTTCCAACCAAAAACATGAATTTTCAAGAAACAAGTTAATTTAGTACTAATTAGTTGAATTTCCAACTAAAATGATGAATCTTCAACCAAAAAGAATTTTTTATAAAGTAGCTCAACTTTAAATCAAGTAGTCTATTTTTCTACAAATAAAAAGAATTCTTAACTAAGCATGCAATAGCAAAATATTTCCTAAAAAATGTCAACAAAAATAGATTTTAATTTTTAATAAAAAACAATTGAATTTAAGAAAAAAGACGAATTTTCAACAAAATACATGAATCTTCAATCAGAAAAGATTAATTTTTAACAAAAAATGCCATAGTAACATTTTCAGTGAAAAAAAAATTTCCACGAAAAAAAAACGAATTTTGAGTAAAAAAGTTGAATTTTTAACCAAAGAGATGAATCTTCAACTAAAAAAATGAGTTTTTATCAAATTACTTCAAGTTTTAACTACATGGTTGAACTTTTCCCCACATTAATGACTTTTTAACAAAATAGTTGCATCTTCACCAAAATAATTAAATTTTCAAACAAATAAAAGTTTAAATTTAAGCGTGAAAATGAAAAAAGGGGGAACTTTTTTGAAAAAAGGGGAAAAGGGTTTATGGACGGCCCCTGTTAAGCTAATCTGCCGTCTAAGTTAAGCTCTAAATTATATAAATGTTCTCAAACGAAAAGAAAATGTATAAATAATGTAATTGAAAGTATTCTCATACTCGTATCAAATAGATTTAATAGCTCATTATTCATTGTTCGATTGATGGTTATATAAAATTATATTTATATTTTGTATTAAAAATATAGGAGATATAAAAAATAAAATATAAGGGATATCCCGAAAATATCCGGTTTGTATACGGGATTATTGAAGAATGTACAAGGTGTCTGAAAAACCTAATTTTCAAAACTTCTTGACTTTCCCGTGATTTTTATCTGATTAATTTTTCATTTTCCCTGACCATTCATATTTAAAGACCAAAATTTTAATTTTGTAATATTTTTAATATAGAATCTTCTATAAATAGAATTAAATAATTTTGAATTTAAATTTATAAATTTTTAATCAAAATTCGCGGTAGTGAATCACTGGACAGAGGACACAGCAGATTCAGAAAATATGAAAAATGTATCATTTTTAGCAGTTCAATCGATCTGCAGCCTACAATGTTCAACCGATTGTCTAAAAATTTCAGAATAAATTATATAATATTATATATATATATATCTGTCTCTTATACACGTTTTTGTTTGCCCCAGGGCGGAATTTACTTATCTTCCTTGTCTCATTTTTCTTATAAACTTCGTGAAAGTTTTGTTTGGCGATTCTCTACTTTTTTCATAAATTAGCACAGGCATTTGTCAAATATTCTGTCTTCAACAGAGCGCCCTGGCGAAAGTATTGCACAGGAATTCATTCCGAATTATTATAAATTATTCCAAAATCTGTATCAGAACAAACCCAAATCAATTCGAACTAATACAAAAAAAAGTTTATCATTTTGTACGATCCCGATCAGTTAAAAATGAATTGCACACAATTCTGTTCAATCCGAACTAATTAGAACTAAATTTTTAATTCAAATGAATACAAATCAATTCTAATACGGATTTACCTGATACGATTTTCAATCCGAATGAATCCGAAATCGGATTTGATTTTATTCATTCGAACTTAAAATTGATTCAGGTCAATCCGAGTTCGGATTCATTCGAATTGAAATTAGCCCTGAAATAATACTTCATTTTTACAGTGTAAAATCGGCTTACTGAAACTCATTATTTCTGTTGTTTTTAGGAGGATCTGCCCACTGCTCTAATTGAAATATAGACAAATGCGTCTATTTCTAAATAAGCGATCCATAGAATATGGACGTGCTTCACTAAAACTTAATTCTCTCTTTCTTGTTGCAGAGATAAGTTTACAGTTTGAGTGCTTACCCAATGGCACGCCTATTTCTGGTGTTCCTCGTTGCGGACCGTCCAATTCTCCTGAATGAAATAATTCTCCTGGAACGTCTCTTGTTCCTCTCGAGCCCTTTCTTCATACCAGGTCCAGGTCTCCACCTACCCACCGTCCTCTTAGTATAACCTCCAGGTCTATTCCTAGAAGGGGTGCTCCTGCTGCCAGGTCCATGGTTTCTCCTTCGATTCTTCCTTCGCCTGATGGATATGGATGTGGACGTGAAAAACTTGGATTTACTCGGCTTGTTCCCTATGTGAATGAGCAAATGGTATCCGAACTTCTAAGATACACTTTTCCTGACAATAAAAGATTAAAAATCAAACAAGAAAAGCGAAGGTATGTACCTGTGCCAACAGAAGAACAAATAGTATTATCAACATCCGATAGTGAATTCAATGCAATATTGGAAACATATGATGTACTTGGTTTGAATATATGTGAATAGTCGTAACGCTATGAGACGGGCAAAAATAAAAATGGGAAGCGGCAATGTTACCCTATTCAACCCAGAAGAAATCAATGAAAGTCAAGTGGGAGGCTGTTATACAATCATACAGTACTTTCAAGTAGATCATGTAGATCCTGGTGTCAACCACAGTCCTCTACACCAATAAGTTTTTTTTTTTAATCGTAAAATCAGAATATAATGCCTTCAAAACGCAATCGAGTCTCAATGTTCCATTCCACTTTGAATCTTCAAAAAAATTGTTTGGGAAGGATCACATCAGAACTCATTGATACTACCTGAAGCATTAAGCATCCTTGAATATTATAAAAATTGTTTTTAGAATATTTTCAATTTCAGTTTTGATTCATAATAAATTGAAAGTTGCAAAATACGGATGACCCGAAAGTCGTGATTCAAAAAATTTCGATTTACGAGTAATCTTGAGTTGCTGTTCTAGAACTCATGAAACAGATTCGAAAAGCTAAATCTGAAGGAATGAGGATTCACTTCTAAAAATGTTCTTACAAATCCTGTGAATCTTTCGTGCTCCGTTTCATTGCCCAAAATAATGCTGGTCAAGGTATCAAAAATTTTCGGAGGGCAAACATCTTTCATGTTCTCTGCCTTTCCTTTCAATATTTCCACAAGCGGTTGACGAAATACATACTTGAAAGAAAATGTAATCCACGTTTTCTTCTTGCAGAGTTAAGTTCACAGTTCAAGTGTTCACCTAAAAGCAACCCTATTTCTTGTGTTCCTCGTGGTGTACATTTTTATTCTTCCAGAAGATATTCATCTGAAAGGTGATTGTTTATTTGAACTTTTTTTGAATCCCTTCTTGAACCTTATTTTCGTGTCAGGCCCAGGTCGTCTCCTGCCAGGTCCATGGCTCCTCCTCTGAGTAATTCTCAAACTTTACTTTAGAACTTCTGACGTACGATTTATTGTATTTGAAATTCGTCATTGATTTGTAGTACACACGCTATCCGCGTAGCTAATCTCTGACGGTAGCGTAAATCTGTAAATTGTGATAAGCATGTTAGTGGCAGATTCCTTTTCCAGCGCCAGCAGATTTGAAGACCAAATCTGTCGAAGAAGGTGCTTTCATCTGCTTTTGACAGACTCCTTAACTGATCCGACGTCATGAATGCGGCTTTGAGGCACGCCCAGGTGTGTATAGGTCTCCCCAGTGTCAACAAGTCTAATTACACTTATATCAGCAAGCTCAGGGTCATTGGGAACACCAATAATCTTTCCCTTCTTTAGATTAATATTGGCATACTTGTCAAATCCAAAGTCCACGCCAATCTCTCCTGAGTAATCCTTGACGATATTAACAGCAACTTGGAGTTTGCTCTCACCAGAAGCATTGATCTTCAGGTCATTCAGGTGAAATAAATGAGTGACCTTATTCTCGCGAATTATTGTCGACGCAGAGGTATTCATGTGAATTGCGTTGTGCGGGAAATGGAGGCAGACAGGGTCTATTAAAATGTTGGTTACGTAGACCTAACTTTTAACAAACAAATTTTCCCTTGTTCCTCTAATTGGACCGAAATGGAAAATTCACGAATAATAAAATTCCCGATAATATTACCAAATTCGAAAATTCCCGCCAGAAAATTGCCGAATTATAAAATATCCGAAATAGAAAATTCCCGAATTGAAACAATTTAAAAAAATTGGTTTATTAATATTATTAATTCAATACAAATACAATAATAAAATATTTTATAAAAAAATGATTTTTAATGTTTAAAGTATCTGAAATTATTATTTGAATTTAAAATAACAATAATTGAACAAATATATTTCGGATGAAAATTGTTTCCAATTATTGTTCTTTTAAATTCAAAGAATAATTTTAGAAATTTTAAACATTTTAAATAAATTTTTTTTCACAAAAGTATTGGATTATTGTATTTTTAATAAATAAATAATATATATTAAAAACAATTTTTTCAATTCTTTCAAGAGTTTTATAATTAGGGCATTTTCTAGTTCGGATATTTTACAATTCCACAATTTTCTATTGGGAATTTTTAAATTCGGTAATATTATAAACTACCGGGAATTTTATTAATCGACAATTTTCCAATTCGGCAGTATTATAAATTGTTCGGGAATTTTATAATTAGGGAATTTCATTATTCGGGAATTTTACAGGGTCAAGAATGTTATTTTTCAGGATTTTCAATCGTCCACAAATTTTCAGCCAGAAATATATTATTATCAATTATTATTTAAAATGCAAACAATTTTAGAAACTTTAAACATTAAAAACAATTTTTTTTAAATATTTGATCATTGTATTTTTAATAAATAATATTTATAATTTTTTTTTTAATTGTTTGAATTCGAGAATTTTATAATTAGGGAATTTTCTAGTTCGGGGAATTTTCCAATTCGGTAATATTATAAACTTCCGGGAATTTTCCAATTCGATTTATGAACTGATTGGGAATTTTATTATTCGGAATTTTCCAAGTCGGTGATTTTATTATTCGGGGATTTTATTTTTTGGGATCTTTCACCACAAGTGTATTTGGATATTATTTTTCATTTTGAAAAAGCTATTTAATTAAATAAAAAAATAATTACACATTTTTCAATGGATTTTATAATTTATAAATTTTTTTTTATCAATAGCTTTTAGAAAATAAAGAATAATGTCCAAATACACTTATGGTGAAAAATAATTTTTTTCCTAAGTTATTAAAAAAATAAAGTTTTATCTCATGAAATTGGTATTATTGTTTGGCCCTTGGCTTTCAGACATTTTGGATTTCCTCCCACCCAACCTGAAATACACAATTGGTTAAACGAGGCGGCAAATTTAAGTGAAGTAAAAGGAAAAAATGCAAATTTTTTCTAATTGAGGTATAGAAATATTTCAGTACTAATAAAATGTATTCTCTTATTGAAGATAGGTAAATGATAATACGGATTAATTATAATTGTAGGTTATGTGTTTCATAACCTCTTCCTGCTGACAAAAACTGGCATATATATTTATAAAATCAAATAAAATATAAATTAATTGGGAAAGTACTGAAGTATGGCATATTCCCTGCATGTGTGATGAAAAAAATTATAAATATTATGTTGTATTTATTTAAAAATATTTTTTCCTCAAGTTTGGAGAAAAATTGGATCGAAATTTATTAAATATTCAATATATCTCCATGACGATCTTTCTTCAGTTATCTACCAATCAGGCCATTAGAAATTCCCGGGGTATTCCGGGTGAATTTTTTCCCCCTCAAATCAAATTAAAGATGTCTTCTTGTGATTTTTGAAAGTGAACGCATACATGGAAATGGGAATTTCAATATAGCATAAATTCACAAAATTTGTATCGTAAAGAAAATAATTATTTATTTACACGTGCCAAACTTATCTTTAATCACAGACTGAACTGATGAATATTAATCGAAAGTACGTATTTTAAATTAGTCTAAACAATAATTATTCAAACTTCAATGATCATATTCAGAGAGCCCTAAATGAGCCTGAAATGATGCAAGGGAAATAAATTTGTAAAATTAATATTTGGTAAATTTGTTGAACAATAATTGTTTAAACCACTTTTAAAAAGCGTCAATGATCATATTCAGAGAGCCCTATATGAGTCTCAACATAGTATTGTGCCAAGTTCTCTAATTCTCTAATGCAATCAAGGTGTTTCGGTAAGCATTTTGCTCGTGATTTCACCCAATTTTTAAACTTCATGAGGCAGCCAAAAGCCTCTGACGACGTTATTTCCATAGTTTCAGGATTTTCAAACATAGTGTCGCTGTTTTCGATTTTAGTTACAATTTCCGGCTCGCGTCTACCATTTGTAACAAAGTTTACAATATCAGTTTCTTCAACCATAGTGTCGCTGTTTTCGATTTTAGGTACAATTTCAGGCTCGAGTCCACCACATGTAACAAAGTTCACAATATCAGGATTTTCAAACATAGTTTCGCTGTTTTCAATTTCAGATACTATTTCAGGTTTGCGTATACAATTTGTAACAAAGTTTAAAATATCACTGTCTGTTGATGACTCCCAACCGCAATCGTTATCATTGTCCTCATTTTCAAACCATGTCAGGAGAAATTCTCTTGATTTTTCTACACAAACGAAAGTTTTGGTTTATTCAAGCAAAGCAGTTTGATTATTTCCACCAAAATTTGGTTCAATTAACCAAATGTTCTTCTAAGATCAACTAAATTGGTTCAACCAAACCATTTTTTTTGATCAACTTAATTTTTTTTCTGAGTGTATCCAAGAAAGATGTAAATGAACGAAATTTCCTTTTTTGGGAGAGTGAAAATCCACATGTAGAACTTTCGAAACAGCTTTACCCTCTGAAAGTCACTGTATGGGGTTCTGCTTCTTCCCAGGGGAATTTGTTTGCGATTTTTCAAGATACCGTCACTGGCGAAAGTTATGAGCAACTTCTCAAACAAAACTTCTTTGCTCATGCAAAGAAAAAGGGTTGAGTAAATATTCACTGTTTCATGCAAAAAGGAGCAACCCCGCTTCACACCCAAAATGTTTTTGAATCAATTTTAAAAGTATACGGGCATCATGCTACTAGACTAGGATACCTCAAATTTGCAGGTAGCAAATAGCAGGTAGTTTATGTTATAGTAAGAGACCACGTTTTTTATTGGTTAAAAAAATGCTTGATTACTGTGCCAATCCAGATGGTGCATGAATCCAGATGGTGATGAATTTTTCGTATTTTTAAAAATTTGGTTCCTCAAATTTACAAAACATTTGAAATCATGCAATTGTGCTCCTTAAGGAAACCACAAAGTTTCCACTATTCATCCATCATTTCGTTTTTTTATACCTTCACCCGTTCAAAAATAGTAATCAATTAATTTTCACATCTTCTCAATTGTCACCCTGTAAAATTCCTTGACATAATAATTTCCAACTCAAAATTCACTGCAGTCTGCGTACTATCAATTTAATTTACGTATATCTAAACTGAGAAATAACATTGTTTCTGCCATAATCATTTTTTTCAAATTCATTAGACATTAATAATTTTCATTCGTGAAGTTACAAGTTTTAAAACAATTTTTACCTAATTTTAAATTATACTAACGCTGCGAATCGTCAGAATGTACTATTTCCTGGTATCATTGAAGCAGCTGATAAACATTGCCACAGATTAGAAAAAAATAAAATTGTCTACACAATTGATAACATAAAATTTCAACAAAGAAGTTCTACTTTTCAGCTTGTATTTTACTTTTCTATTGGAACGACTAGTTTATAACCGAAAAAGAAGAATTCAAAACCGTTCGGTGATGTTGCGGCCCAAGTAAAAGTTTGTATCATACAGAACTGAGACTCCAATAGAACTCTTTTCTGAGATTCCTTCTTAGTTTGTTGATACCCGATACATGGCACATTTTCAACTGTGAATGTGCCGAAATGCGTGGACATATTTTGAATCAATAAATACTATGCATAATCATACAGATAAATATTAACAAACTTTCTTTAGTCTTTTCAAAACAACTTAAATTTAATGAAAGAAATACCTAACTTTCTAAAAAAATGTAATATCAACGTAATATCGCAAGTGTGTATTATATAATTTTAATAGTACTGCACTTTTTTTGTTACTAGCGCAGTTGACAACGTCGGATTTTCAAAATAACTTTAAAAACTGTCATATTTCATGGGCACTATCTTCCTTTCAAGAATGAATGATGTCTATAATTTCAGTTTCTTCAATTAATTGTTTTTAGTGCAATATTATTTAATCCGAATTACAATGTAAAATGTTCATCATTATCAAGTAAACTCTTTGAAGTAAGCCTAGGCAGAAGTGACAAAAAGAGCTCTTTTGGAACCCTTTCAATCCATACCTTGGGTTCATTTCGAAACCATTTATAATTTTGGGTTTCTCTGCAGAAAGAGAGAGGTCCCTCTTTGTTGCAGCTCCTTTGGAACCAAAAATTGGCTCTAATAGAAATCCTTGTCTTTTTTGTGAATCAAATACGTGGACCTCAATTAATAAAATTATTTTTTGACAAAGTAGTTTAACTTTAAACTTCAGAAAGTAGGCTTTTTATTAGAAGGTCGACAAACTCACACGACCCTAGCCTTATACCATATAAAGGGTATCATAGGAAAATACAATCGGCTAATGTTTTTGAAAGTTTTCTTGTGGAAAGAAGACGTCGGCGATAGACAGCAACCAAAATAAAACCCATTGCTTCTCAATAAATTATTCCAAAAACGTCGAATTTTTAATAAAAAATTGAAATTCAATTTTCACATAAAACCAATATCAGTTTTTTCTCTACTTTGCGAAAATGAAGATGGTGTACACTTTCGTTTACACTTTGGCGGTCATCCTTAATTTTATTGGTGAATATAATCATATGATATATCTATAATATATATGAAAATTTCGAGTCGAAAACAATTTTCTCAATTCTTTACGACACTGCCAGACTTTATTAATACGGTTAGTATTTATATTGCTACGTTTTGATAGCGGACCGCTATACTCATCAGGCGATTATCAAGTTGTTAGTTACAATTTTGGAGTCGAAGAGGATTCAAAACATGTAGGATACGAAGTTAGTCAATTTCTTTTGTTTAATTCGAACGTCAGTGTTGGAACTTAATTTGGAGATGAGGACAGATTGCTTCGACACCTGATAGAGACCTGGGTAATACACCTGTCTATTAACATGTTCTCCCTGCAAACTGCCAGCCCTCTCTTGCATCCACGTTGTTCAACTATTGCATGAATTTGGCGAAATTTTTTCATCCCTTTTTCAATTATATTATTAAAAATATACATCGGAAAGAAAAACTTTAAATATAAAAAAGTTTCGTCCTGTCATTCTCTACAAGCACATGTTAGGACAATACTTTGTCGCATTTTCAAGCGCTCGTCCCCTTATTGCATCCGGACCCCCTCAATTTATCTTTCTTGGTTGAAAAGTAAATTTTTAGTTAAAAATTCAACTGTATTCGAAAAAATTCGTCTTTTTGGCTTGAAAATTTTACTATTTGGTTATATCTTTAACTATTTTTTGGAAAACTTGTTTCTTTTACTGGAAAGTTGATATATTTAAGTAAAAATGGTAGGAATGTGTGAATGAGACCCTGCATCGAAAAGATATAACAAGCCACAGAAACACAAGAGCTTGCATAAGAAAATGTATGGACGTGAAGGAAGCTAAAGAGGTATGCCAGGACAGGAAAGTGTGGCGACAAGTAGTTTATGAGAAGTGCATGGTGAAGAGTGGAAGTAGATGAGAGGAGTGAGAGACACCTGATACGAAAGACTTTAAATACTAATGGGCCCGCGTGGAGAGCTTTACATGGTGACTTTGTGAAGCTCTTCACTTGGGGTGATTGCTAGAGAGATCAGTGATGCCGTCGAGCGATATTTCCCGATCTCGACACGATCCATTCACGAAAAATGAACAATTACCAGATGAATTGTTTTAAATAGAATGTATTCGATTGAATCGTGAAAATTTCAGTGCTGCATCCTACATTTAAATTTACAACCTTACAATTGTATTTTTGCCTTTTTAATTTGTTAATTTGTGAAAAAGAGTGTTGTACTTTATTGTATAAATAATAATTATAGAATTACTATTTGAAAACGGTTTAAAATAGAAATTATTTGACGTCTAATGAAACAAGTTTCTGCTTTTAAAATATTTTAATTGTTTAATTTGTAATTTTTTTCACTTAAGATTTCTTCAAATGATATTATTAAAAAATTTATTGATTCATTCTTCAATTTCGAGGATCACAAATTGCGGCGTGGATACATATTTGTTGAGCAGAAATCTTTGACATGTTCTATTTATACAAGTTTTTTTTTAACAAAATAGTTAAATTTTCTTCCAATTGTATGAATTTTTAACGATTCAGTTAAACTTTTATTCGAACAGTTCAATTTTCAAACCAAATATGTACGATACCTTTTCAATAAAAACATAAATAGTTGAATTTTCAATAAAGGATGAAATGGTTAAATTGTTACTTCAGAAAATTAATTTTCAGCCTAAAAAAGAGTTTTCAACGAAATAGTTACATCCTCAACCATTCAAATGAAATTTTAACCAAGTAGTTCAACTTTCAATCAAGTAGTTGAATTTTCAAACAGGATGTTTAATTTTCTACAATAAAAGACTAATTTTCCACAAAATACATGAATTTTTAGACAAAGGGGTAAATTTTGGAATTGAAGAGATAAATTTTCTACCAAAAATGAAATAGTTATATTTTCAATCAAAGAAATTAATTTTTTACTTGAAAAAAACGAACTTTAAAAAAATAGTTGAATTTTCAACTAAAGAAATTAATTTTCAAATAAAATGATGAACCTTGAACTGCAATACTTAAATTTTGAATAATAAAATAAATTTGCAGCCAAAAACAACGTTATTAAAAAAAATAGTTAAATTTTCAAAACAATAAAATGAATTTACAAAAATTCGCTTCAACTGTCAACCAAGTAGTTGAATTTTCAACCAAGACACCTACTTTTACACCAAAAAGACAAATTTTTAACAAACAGAAGAATGTTCAACAATATAGTTGAATTCTCAACGAATTTTTACCCGAAAATAAAAAAATTAAATTTTTGGTTAGAAACATTAATTTTTAACAAGAAATACGAATAATCCAGAGAATAGCTCTAATTTTCAAACAGAAAAATAAATTTTCAATCAATTATGTAGTTAAATTTTCAACTTAAAAAGAGCAATTTTTAACCATAAATCGAATGGATAAATTTTCCACTGAAAAAATTAATTTTCAAACAATAGAAACATATTTTTAAGATTATAGTTACATTTTCAACAAAAAAATCAATTTGTAGTTGAATTTTCAAAGGAAGAGATTAGTTTTTATCTAAAATGATGAATGTTCAACTCGAATACTTACATTTTCAGTTACAAAATAAATTTCCACCTGAAACCAACGATTTATCAACAAAATAGTTAAATTTTTTGCCAATTAATTTTCTTCCGAAAAATACCCAGTTTTAACAAAGCACATGCATTTTTCACCAAGTAGTTAAATTTTTAAGAAAATAGTTCAGTTTTTAACCAAAACGATGAATTATCAAGCTTTCAAAATGAATTTATCAATATTACTATTATTTATAAGAATTATTTTTGGGAGAATAATTAATTGACTATTATTCTCTTCTCTCAATTTTTCACGCACCAAGAAGATGACTTTTCATCAACAAGTCAAATACTTCAAATTGTCAGAAAAAAAATTGTTATTAAAAAAAAATAACAATTAAAAAAAAAGAGTTCAATTTTCAACCAAATCCTTTTCAACTAAAATACCATTCTGTATTTTAGTTGAAAAGGATTTGGTTGAAAATTGAACTATTTTTTTCTTAACAGAATCTTAAAATATAGATATGGTGATTTAGTCCACTAGACGTAAATTTTTTTTCCATCTGAAAAATAAAGGAAAAATCACAATTTTTGTAATTTTTCCAGCTAATTTAGAATTTTAAAGACAAACTACGATCTAACTGGGTTATTTTTACAGCGAAATTGGATTCAACGACCCCAAAACCATATAGACATGCTTGTTCAGTTTACCGGGCATGTAGACATTTTTTTTTGCAAAAGTATACAAGAAAAATCGCTGCTTTCGTCGAGTTTACGTCTATTTTTGCGTTTTTTGGAAAAATACGAGTTAACTTGGGTATTTGGACGCCGGATTCGGATTCAGCGACCCCAAAAACATAGAGATATGCCGGTTTAGTCCGCCGGGCAGACCACTTTTTTTTTGTGTGCTGGTGAAATCAATGTGTATCATATTCAAATAACATTTAGGAATATTTATAAAAAGTATTATTATTTTCCATTTTTAAAATTGATGCATACAGAGTACAGATTTTATATAAAATTTCACGACATTTTTTTACCATGTTTGACCTCATGGCAGAATCCAGGAAAAATATTCTAAAAATATGTTCATTAGTTATTAAAATACTAAAAAGAATTACCTTTAAAATTGTTTTCTCCTTTCAAAATCTTGGGATATTTCTTTATTAAATAAATCTTGGTAAATTTATTTTACAATTATTTACGATTAATTTCCAATTAAAATTATTTTACACTTGAAATAAAATTGTAGAAATAAATATAAATATAAGTTTTCTGAGATTCTTGAGAACATTTTAAAATATTTCCTAAGATTTCAGATTTTTTAAATCAAAATTTGAACAACAAAAGAACCATTTTCAACCGAATTGTTTCATTTTCAGTCAAAATGATTTTTAGTCAGGAAAAAAGGAAAATTTCGACAAACGTATAATTTAAGGCGAAAAATATTTTTGTCTACAAAATAAAAATTTGGAATAACTATTTATTTTTTAAGTATTTTGTTTGCTTATTTTAAGGTTATATAAATATAATTTTCATATGTTTCTTGACCAAATTTCACAAAATTTTTCAATATTTCAGATATGGGCGATTTGCAAATAGATTTCAATTTTGGTTCCCGAGATGCAAGTAAATTGAAGTTTTAAATTATGCAATAATTGTTATCAGTTTTCTTAGATATATGTACCAGGATGCACTTTATAACGTGGGAAAGCTGTTTGATCTAGACTATTGATTTTTTCCACTAATTTGGGTCTAAATTATTCTTTTACCTAAAGTACATTATTATAAAGGTTTAAAACTGGGTTTGGCAGGCTTAGCAGGTCAAAATAATTCGAAATGTTTTTTTGTGTGCAAAAGTTGTCTGCACATTCTAAAAAATTTCGAAATTATTTCAAATTCTTTTTCAAAATTTTTTTAAAAATCTTTTTTTAAATTTTTTCTCAAAAATTTGTTTGAAACTTTTTCTGGAAATTTCGTTCAAAAATTTGTTTGAATTTGTCAAAGAATTTTTTGGATTTTTTTTATTGAGTTTAAATAATTATTTACAAATTTGATTTTTACAATTTCAACTTATCTCCTTGACGTAAATTTGTATAAGAAGGGTTCTTTGTAAAACAAATATCTATGAACAATATTTTATGAAGAAGTTTGAGAAGAACTTAAAAAAAAAGTACTTTTAAAACATTTTATTCTTTTTCTTCAATGACTTTGAACCATTTACCAGCGAGTGCAAAAAAAAGGCTTCATTCGTTAGCTTCGGAGTTGATATTTTGCAATTTTTAAGTGATATAAAACACACCATTTTTATAAAAAATAATTCCAACTTTGGGAAAGTGTTTTGCTCCATCAGCCTTCCAAATTTTATCGGAAAATTTTTTGGAAAAAAATTATTTTGCGTTTCTACCTCTTTTTTTTGGGAGGCTTCGGAGTTATTATTCAGGTTAATCGATAGTTTTTCTTGTGTTCTAAGGCGACATACGAGGATTTAATCGATTTTGAGACTCTGGAAACGTCATGTGTTTTCAAAATTTGATAAAAAATACTTATTTTTCATAATTATAATCGAGGGACAGACATATAAGCATGATTCTTCCAGTCAGTATTCATAATCTCTAGCATGTTAGTATTGCAATTTGAACCGCATGATATATTTAAAAAAAGTGCTGAGGCCAATATTATAAAAAAAATTTTAACAGTCCAGTCACATTTCAGATATGTAAATGTGTAGAGAGGGAAACTGTGGGGAGGGTAAAAATGGACTATTTATGTTTTGAATTAATGACGGACTGGCGTGGGGTAGAGAAGGAATCATGCTCAGTCATGTTAAAGTCAACGAAAATGAACAAGACAATTTCCTACCGTGATCCTTAACTTCTAAATACCTTGTATCGATTTAGTTCGGGATACGAGTCCCGCAGTCTGTCCCATACACCACTCCTTTTATGCCCAAAAAAAGGTTTTGGTTGTTTTGGAAAATTGGCAAAGATTTAGCCTCCGGAAGCTAGGACTACGATCGTTCACCGAACGATCGATTCCGACGCGACCAGAATTAATATGTCATCCGACTCGTCACTTCCCACAACACCAGAAGACGATCGAGTCAGGAGATCACTGAACAAGTATTACAAAATTAAAGAAACACTGACTTTGAATTAAAGGACATATTCTCGACAATTGTTCCTGTTGCGCACTCGAGGCCTGACGTAGTTCTTCTTGACTTCGAGAAACGAACCATGTTAATAATTTGACGCAAAAATGCAATATATTAAAAACTATTCGAGGTATCGATTTAAAACATACAGATTAGTGTTTCTCGCAAAAAGTCCTATAGGAATCCACACTAAAACTAAAATCTACGATGTGCAATAAGAATGACTTATTAATAATATAGTATTTATAATATAAATATAATAATATATAATTATAAATATGTAATTGTTATTCTAAAACAACATCATTTAGTGATTGTAACTCATTGAAGTAAAAGTAACGTGACAAAATAAAACTTTAAACCTTTTTATGTATTTTATTTTTACAAACTTAACCATATAAATCAGTTGGACAATAAGAATAAAAAAGACGCGAAGGAATTTTAATAAGCACATTGCATAATACAAGGATTGTTTAGTTGGGAAAATGATTAATAAATAATGTCAATATTTGATGAAATAATTGTTTCTGGAACTAAAAACCTAAATTAGTAACCAATATTTCCAATTCATTATAAACTTCAGAGAAGGTTTAAACAAGTCTTTGCAAACCTAACCTATATTCATTGAATGTGTAGAATTCATTAAAAAACTAATTAGAAGTACTTACAACTTTCAAAAGTTATGCCACAACTCTTGTTTGTCAAAACGATGAGAAATCTGATAATCTTCTGTCATACTTCATACTACTTGTAACCGTTTCCCGCCCAAAAAAATTCACATCAAATTGTCTCATGCTCCACAGAACGAACGACACACGATAAAATAACTCGAATAAAAATTTAATTGATAAAGTCGTCCCTTATTAAAGTACAATTTGATCCATTATCGAACCAAAAGATACGAAATAGTATATTATGCACCTAGGGGGAGAAAAAGGGCCTCTCCCCCTTGGCGCATACGATATTTTTTATAACAAATGGATGATTTCAGATACTTTTCGAAATACATTCATGATTTCAGTTCATATTAGATTTTGAATAAAGAAGCATGAAATTTATGTCAACCTATTCTAAATTGTCAAAAATTCAATAAAAAATTGCCGGATTCAATTTAAATATGTCTATACATTTTCGGAAATTTATGCAAATTTTTGGTCATTTATGGTAATGTTTCCGGTAAAAATGTTAACTTACCATAAATTACCCTAAATTCATTTTTAGAAATGTCCATTAATTTCCGGAAATTTATGAAATTTGTTGTAATTTTACCGGTAAATATAGTAACTTACCATAAATTACCCAATATTCATTTTTTTGAATTTCCGGAAATTTATGAAAATTTTCGGTAATTTATGGTAATTTTACGGTAAATATAGTAACCTGCCATAAGTTACCCAATACTCATTTTTTTAAATTTCCATAAATTTCCGGAAATCTATGACAATCTTCGTTCATTTATGGTAATTTTACCTTTAAATATGGTAACTTACCACAAATTATCTCAAATTCATTTTTAAACATTTCCATAAATTTCTGGAATATTATAATAATGTTAGGTCATTTATGGTAATTTTACCGGCAAATATGGCAAATTACCATAAATTACACAATATTAATTTTTTTAAATTTCCGGAAATTTATGGAAATGTTGGATAATTTATGGTAATTTTACTGGTAAATAAAGTAACTTGCCATAAGTTACCTAATACTCATTTTTAAGAATTTCCATAAATTTCCGGAAATTTATGCAAATTTTCGTTCATTTATGGTAATTTAACCTAAAATATGGTAAATTACCATAAATTATCTAAAATTCATTTTTAAACATTTCCATAAATTTCCGGAATATTATAAAAATGTTTGGTCATTTATGGTAATTTTACCGGTATATATGGCAACTTACCATAAATTACACAATATTCATTTGTAAAAATTTCCATAAATTTCCGGAAATTTATGAAAATTTTCGGTCATTTGCGGTAGTTTACGGTAATTTAATCAGTTATATATGGTAACTTTCCATAAATAACCGCAAAATTCTATTTGCAACTAAAATTTCCTCACATTTTTTGCGTTGAGTGGACTGATAATTGCAAAATGCGAGGTCATAGATGTATAATGTTCATTATTCACCTCTGACGTCACTTTTCAGTCCCTAGGGAGTAAAAAGTAAAGCTTCAGCCCCGCTTTATAGGCGTCGAAAAGGGCTGAAATCATGCATGTGTCATAAAAAAGGCATTATTTAGATCTCCAAAAGAACATCGCACATGACGCCATTGTGAATATAGATGGTAAGAATATTTAAAAACCGAATCTTGAAAACACGGTATTATTAAGCGTTGAATTCGCGAAATTATTTGAAAATATTGATCGTCACACAGTTCTGTTCAATAAATAAGCCCCGATTTAGACGAAACCCGATAAAAATTGTCGTATTTTCAATCTGAAAATATGGAGCTCGACATGGGACGGTTTCGTTTCCATGGTCCACACTCGCAAGTAGTGCTGCCAATCTAACAATATGAAATTGAACCATTGGAAATTCAAATATCAATTTTGAATGCACGATTATTTAAGGGCAAATGGTAGTCTATGACGTAATCAAAATTTGACCTTGTAATGTTAACTTTGTCCGCCTTCTTATTTTTAAACTAAATACCCACAATGTAAACGAAGCTTGTTTCAAATATGTAAATTTTTATCTACTTTTGTGTGAGTATGGTTCAAAATAAATAAATAATTTATACATTCCTTTGCTTTTTGCACTATTTTAATATTTTAATATTAATAATTTCCATAATTATTTTGCAATAATTTTTCCTATAATTGCGAAAGAATTATAGGAAAATCATAGCTAAGCCTATAATGATTTTCCTATAATACTTTTTCAAATTCATAATTGTTTTATTTGGTTTTTACATTTAATTTTTATTACACGATAAGCCCCTGTCGTTGAATTTTTCAAATGAATTTAAAAGTTTCTTTAAAATCCGTAATTGTGCTAATATTGACAAAAAATGGATTAAAGTTGAACTTTTTAATTCCGTATCACATATTCATTTTTAACTATTCTTTATTTATGGATCCTATTTTTGATTTATTTGAACTACTGAATTTAAATTTATTTTACATTTTTATATTTATTTCTGGAATCGATTACACTACAGTTTATAAATAATTTATATATATTAGGTTGGGTCGACAATAAATACTTTTGGAATTCGAAATCGCTACAACGTAGAAATGTAGCATTTTGGGGTCCTAAGAAGGTATATATAATTAATTTGGAATCGATGGACATGCAGCTTGGTTACCGGCGATCGAAAAATAGGTTTAAACAATTTTTTGTTGGCAGAGTTTGTAAATTTTATTGAGTTTCAATTTTTTTTTCTTATACCTGGAGATCAAAAAAGTCTTCTCAATTTTTTTAGGATTTCAATCTATCATTTTCTGAGAGATAATTCATATTTAATTTACCTTTGTTTTCGAAAATTTTCTTCAACACGTTTGCAAATAGGAGGAGAATAATTTGAGGCATATGACAACTTTTTAGTGATAAAAATTCATCAGAAAACAAATCCCCAGGACCCAGGAATCAAAATTGGCAATACAGCGAATTTTTTAAATTTTGTCATGGCATTTTATGAATTTATCTTCATAAATTGTGGTTTAAACATTTTTGTGAGCATGCGTGGGTTTTTTAAATATAGAAATACACTAGAATAAAAATCCACAAGACCCAGGAATCGAAATTGGCAATACAGCGAATTTTTAATATGTTTGATTTTGGAATTTTATGAACTTATCTTTATAACTTGTAGATTAAACATTTTTCTGAGAATGTGTGGGTTTTTTAATCATAGAGATACACTAGAAAAAAATCGACAAGACCCAGGAATCTGAACTGACAATAAAACGAATTTTAAAATTTTGGATTTTGGTATTTTATGATTTTATCTTTGTAACTTGTAGTTTAAACATTTTTCTGAGCATGTGTGGGGTTTTTAAACATAGAAATACACTAGAAAAAAATTTACAAGACCCAGGAATCGAAATTGGAATGACAGCGAGTTTCCTTATTTCGGAATTTTGTATCTAACAGAATTAATTTTTTTTATTTATAAGTTTAACATTTGTCGAGCTTGTGTGGAATTTTTAAGCTTAGAAAACACTAGAATTTTTTTTTTTTTAAAGAAACGCCGCTTCAGCATTTTGAAAATTTTGTGCTTCCCATTTTCATTTTGGGTTGTTGTCGATTTTTTTTCTATTGTATTTCTAGGTTTAGAAATTCCACACAAGCTCGAAAAATGTTAAACTTATAAATAAAAAAATTAATTCTGTTATATACAAAATTCCGAATTAAGAAAATTTTCTGTCATTCCAATTTCGATTCCTGGGTCTTGTGGATTTTTTTCTAGTGTATTCCTATGTTTAAAAAGCCCACACATGCTCACAAGAATGTTTAAACTACAAATTATGAGGATAATTTCATAAAATGCCAAAATCAAAATTTTTTAAATTCGCTGTATTGACAATTTTGATTCCGGTGTCTTGGAGATTTTTCTTCTGAAGAATGTTTGTGACTTAAATTTTGTCATATACCTCAAATAATTCTCATCCTTTTTTTAAACTTGTTAAAAATATTTCCGAAAACAATGGTAAATTAAACAGGAATTATCTATCAGAAAATGATAGATTGAAACCCGAAAAAAATGGTGACGACTTTTTTGACCTCCACACGGAGAAAAATGAAAGGTCAGTTTGGCCATCTAGATGTGCAGACAGACTATATTGCACGGTTAACTATAGGCCAGCCCATGAAGATGGCTAAAGCGACTATCTCTAGAAGGTTAAAACTATAGGTTCAAATTGATAATCTGAGAGTGTCGACTTGGTGTCATCTCGAACGGTAAACTCAAACGTCATAGAGAGTTGAACCGATAATCACAGAGGGCGGACTGGTCATTATAAAGGGTCGAATCGCTCATCATAAAGGTTTGATTTGGTCATATCATATTGCTCGACTTGACCTCCTCGGACAGGCGACCTGGCCATCTCAGGGGGTCGATTTGATTATCCTACATTTTCTATATTTGGTGTCCTTTTCCTATTTATTCCATTCTCTCAATTATAAGAGACTGGAAATTATAAAATTAAGTGGAACCTATAAAACCTGAAAATTTACATGAAATACATTAATTCTGAAAGCATTTTTTTATTCTTTGTAGATAGTGAGGTGTATGAGACATAATTTGATATGCAAAAACAGTGCACATTGACAATATATTTTTTGGAGCACGAGAGCTATATTCTTCCTTCCCACTCCATTTACCTCTTCCACGTGCACTTTTGCCCCAATTTCCCCCATCAACTTTTCCACTCCTTCTCTTCCTGATTCACTACCCACTTTCATTCCTCTGGTCACTATATTTCTACTTCGTTTCGTCTTCTCTTATACTTCCATTTTCCTTTCTAACCCTCTCAATCTTGTCCTCATTCTCACATTTTCTAGGGAAACGTTCTCATTCACTTCTTTTATTCTCTCTCCTTCTCTTACCCCTTCATCTCCTTTCTTTATATCCTCAGACTTACATAGTCACATAGTCACTCTAAGCTACCAGATCTAGATCTATTAAGCAGGTCTCGATTTGATGGCCTACCTCGAGTCCTTCTGTTAGCTGTTCCCCCTTCCTTCTCTCCCGGCCCCAAGTTCCCTGGCGCAGTAAACTACACCTCGCCATCATCATCGGTACTATCTCCGGCATCATCCTTTCCCCTTCCTGTTTCGCCAACCTCCATAAGATCATCAGCACCGGGGTTGTTTTCTACCAGCTGCTGCCCTCTGCTGGACCCCACTGGGCTCCTGATTACAAACATGCTGGCCTAGTGCCTACCTTACCGATCTGCTGTCCTCGATCTTCCCTCTCTCTTTTCCGTCTTCGGCAACTAACCTTTAAATTAGCACTTTTAACTTCCCTCTTAACCCTTTCAACCTTACAAAAGAGCTCCCCCACACTACCACACACACCCTTCACTACACCCACCTCCCGTACCAACTTTCACCTCAATCACACCTCCACGCCCTTCGCCAAAACCAAAAAAGATAGCACAGAACAAAAACGCTTAGTTTACCATTCGGTACCGGAAACGGAAGCCGAAAAAAATATGTAAAAAAAACATGTTCTGAAAATTGGCGCTTATGCCCTTTTTCTGTGCGAAATGTTGGCGCTTATGCCCTTTTGTACGATGGATGAAAACTATTTTTCAATCTCATTCAGTGTTTTTTAAAAACTTGATTTTTCGATTTTACTGGGTAAAAATTGGATATTAGATAAGGTATGAGATTATGATCTTAGATTGATGATATTAGATAAGCTATGATTTAAATAAACTTAGGATAGTTTTTTCTTCTTAGAAATAGTATTTTTTATATCTGTCGATGATTAAAGAATGTGAAAAATCGCAATTTCCAAATGAGGAATTATAATTCTAAAACCTTATTTCTTAAAGAGAAACTTAAAACTGTAAATGATTCTGTAAACGGAAGGTGGGGAAAAGAAGTCTGTGAACGGAGGATTAAAAGGTCATTTGTTTGGTCAAAGATTGATCATTTTCGTTAAAAATTTGTCTTTTTAAGTAGAAAATTAATCTTTTTCATGTAATTAACTTAATTTTTTTTCTCTCGGAAACGATACAAGATATCATAAATGAGTAAAGGAACTTTATGTAGAACTTTTTTAACGGCGCAAACTATTTTGTTATCAGTTTTTCGTATCTGTTCTTGCTTGCGACAAAAATGCGAAAATTCGATTTTATGACAAAAATATCTCCTCGCCACAAAAGTTATTTAGCCCGCATAAAACAAACAAGGTATTTTCCTTATGATAGTACCAATTTTACAAAAATTGGCTTTTAATCGACTTTTAATATTTTAGTAAAACTGTCACCATTTTGTTAATTTTGAACATTTTATAAATTTTCTGACGGATTGCAGAAAAAAGCGATAAACTCTACGAGAATCTGGAAATAAATCTTAAATACCTCAATCAGAACAAAAGTTATATAATTTTAAAGAAAAAAGTGAGGTTTTTTAAACAAAGCAAAAAATTCAAATACGCATAACTTCGTAACAAATATTTGTTTAAAAAATCGCAAAAATACGTATCGCCTAATTTCGACAAAAAACAAACTAATCAAAACGTTTGTTGCAATTGACAAAATTTATTTTACAGGATTTACAAAATATTAGGCAAAATTAGAGTCAGTTTCAAATATATTTAAGACTTTGAGAAGTTTTTCGAATATTTAAAAATATTTTATAAATTTTCGGAAAACTATTCAAGTTTTAAAATATTTTTAATCTTATCAAAACTTGAATGTTTGTTGGGAAATTCTTAAAAGTTAAAAAAAATGCCTTAAAACGTTCGAAATTTTAAAAAATATTTTTAGAAATTTTGAAAGAAGTCTTATGAAGATTTTCGTATTTTTTCAAAATTCTTGAGAAGCTTCTAACTTTTTTTTTAATATTAAAAAATTTAGTTTGGTTTAAAAGTGTTTGTAATTTCTAAAATTTTAAATTATTTTAACATCTTCTTAAAACATGGAAACCTTTGAGATATATTTTCAAATAATTCAGTTTTCCTACAACATTTGTTGATTGTCTTAAAATCTTTTAAATTCTGATCTAAATAAATCATTCTAAAATCTACATCATTTGAAAATTTCCTAAAAATCTTAGTACTATTTATTACGGGTACCGACAGTTTACGAATTTTGTAAATTAAGATATTGTAAGTTTTTGTCAATTATTTCATTTTTTCATCTCTTTAAAAGTGTGAAAAAGTTTACAAATCATATACTGCGACAGCAAAATTTTAATAACAGCATTATTTCCTAATATTAAAATATAAAATAAATATAATATTGAGAAATCATATGAAATTAAAATATTAAATATGCCACGGCACTTGCGAGATGGATGCAGAAGGCTGTCATCCTTGGGTCGCTTCGTGTCCTCAAAACACACGAAAGTTTCGCCGTTGTGATTTCGTCGTGTCCTGTGACCACTCATCTCACGGTTGTGAGAAGTCGCCATGAATGAGGCAGGAGGGGGGGGGGGGTTGCTGATATCACAATATTTGCAATTGCAAGTTTTTCTTTTACGCTCTGCAATAAACTTCTTGCTGTAAAAAAAAAACTTTTACAAGTCTTTTAAAGACCTAGTCCTTTCACCTATTCCTAATTATTCCATTCTTTGTTTTTGCCTCTTGTGTAAAATAGCTTTTTTCATTAAATTATTTTTTTTAAGCATTGGGAATAGTGCACAAATAATTCACGTAAAACAACAATACAATTCGAAAAATAATTTTTGTTGTGGTTGACTTATTTGTTCATAAATAAAAAGGCAATGCAAAGTTGAAGATTTTAGAAAAAACCGCCATTTTTTTAGGACTTGTCTAAGAACAGATAGTTATAAACAATATTAAATTGTTTGAACAACTTTTTTGTTAACTTTAAATAATTACTACCGCACTAGGTATATATATATATATAAAGATAGTCATAAACAATAATAATTTGTTTAAACAATTAATTTTCTAAATCTAATTAATTATTCAGTCACGCCTAATGAAAAATAGACAAACAGTTGAAAATTTCAGAAAAAACCGCAACATTGTACCAATATAGCAAAAATAATATTATTAAAAATGATAATAAATTGTTTACAAAATTACTTTGTCAACTTGAATTCATTATTAGTTCACTCCAATTGAAAATTGAACAAAAAGCCAGACGTTTCAGAAGAAACCGCATCTTTCTAGCATCATTCAAATATAATATTATTAATAGTGATAACAAATTGTTTAAACAATTTATTTTCTTATCTCTAGTTAATTATTTAGCTTATCTTAATTGAAAATTTAACTAGAAGTGATTTTTTTTAAACTGCAATTCTGTAAGATTTTTCTAAGATAATATTATCAACATTAATAATAAATTGTTTAAACAATTTATGTGATCATCTAATTATCAGTATAAAGTGGTCTTTCATGTGCCAGAAACAATGCTCATTGAAAAAACCACAAAAAAAGTCATAATTAGCGCGAAAAACTCGCAAAACCAATTTTTTCACTTATGGGGTTTCTTTGAGACCCCATAAATAAATTTTTTTTTAAACCAAAAAAATGGATTTAATTTCGTGTAGATTCGAACAAATTTCTGGGGTGTTCCCATAAAAATTCAAAAAAAAAAAAAAAAAATTTCCAATACATTTTTGGACCACCCTAATGTGCACGCCTGCACTGTTTTATTCGGAAATGTAAACATAAACGCTAACATAATCAGATAATAAACAAATGAGGTCCATTATTAAGATTTTGGAAATAAACGGGTTCATAATAGTTTCGATCATAGAAGGTGTAACATCAACACTGAAAGAAACTTCTTTCCAATACAAATTTGCTTGATTACAATTAATGGGAAATATAATTAAGTTTATAAAATGGCAATAAGTGCATCAAAAGCTCGGGGTAGAAAAAGGGCTAGAGGTGAAAAATGATGGAAAGAAAATCTTCGAAAAACTAAATAAAAAAACTTTTTTTTTTAATTTCTGAAAAAAGATCTTTCACCTTCGCTCCGGTGGGAAACGAATCTCACGTCTACCGATTGCCGGTCGGGGGCTTTAACCACTAAGCTACTAGAGAGATTGAAGGAAGATACTTTTTTCAGATATACGCTTTTCATAGCAAGGAGTAACGTTTTCAAAAATAAGTTAAATTAGAAGTAATCTGTACTATCATCGGAATTGGTAACGAGCGATCATGTGTAGATGACTTTCACTTAGTGTGAAACTGGAAATCAACAATATTGATCTAAGGTAACTCCTTAAATAACAGAAATTCTTCACTTCATTTCAGATTAGATGCAGTTTGAAAATTTATAAATTATTTTTTTTTTTTAATTTCTGATGAATTAGAAAAAAAAAATTGTAATTCATAAATTTTCGAACTCCATCTAGTATGAAATGACGTAAAGAATTTCTTTTTGTGCCCTTTTTCTGCCCCAAGGTTTTGATGCACTGATTGCCTTTTTATAAACTTAATATTAATAATGGACCTCTTTTGTTTAGTATCTGATTATCATAACGTTTATGTTTACATTTTCGATTAAAACAGTGCAGGCATGCACACAAACCAAAGGAGGAAAAGAAAAGCATAATTTAAGGTGTGAAAACTGATCAAAAGAATATATCCTAACCAAGTCATCAATAAAAACTTTTTCTTTATAAAAAAATTATTCAAGTTCGTTCGAAAATAACATTGTCCGCGTCTATACCTGGATGACAGCCTTACCTTCTGCGCCTGGTGGGCTCCAAGCCTCCACTACACTGAGAGACTTTCCATTTGAATAAATGATAAAAATGTTTCAAACTTTAGTACTCTACAATATCAAAACACGGAAAAAAGTCATGAGTTTCAAAAATTGATATAGTGGTTTTCAACTGGCGAAATTCATATTTTGGTTACATTAAGTGAAAGAAGTGTTGCACTATTTAGCATAAAAAGTGTGAATATTTAATATTCAGTATATCAAAGTAATTCATTTTAAAGTTTTTCCATGAAATTGGTAGGTTATTGTTATTTTGTAAATTTAACAGCTTGCTAGGTAAAAATCCGCTAGTTGGGAATTTTACGGTCGACATTTAAAAATTCTCAACAGAGTGGGATTTTGCCTTTCGTCGCGGAAAGTTACCACGTTCGTGCAGGATCCTTTTATTTCCCACGCCTGACGATGTCAAATTTCGTTGATTTTTTTACAGTGTATAAATCCCTATCATAAGCTTAATGAACTTGAGCGGAATCAAAGTTTCGGGAGACTTGGAATGTTTCCAAACTTCTCGAGCTTCGAAAATTAGGGCGGTAAATTCCAAATTATAACGGAACTAAATGTGCAATATTAACCAAACATTTCATAGCATTTTTTGTCCTTCACAACACATTATTTAACCAACTATACAAAAGAATCACGAACTAATAGTTAGCAACAAGTGATTCTACGAAATTTTTAACCGAATAATATTTTGATTTAAGTAAAAGAAAATAATTGAATAAAATGATCGATTTTTGCACCTAAGACTCTTGCTCGAGAAGATTTAGACTCATCCTGAACGTTCTCGTTCCGCAAAGTGTGACAACTGACAATAATACATATATAAAAGTATGGGTACAATTAAGACAGCAACATTTCTAGTCAAATCTGAAATTTTACGACGGTGCATGGTTACCGAGTTTTACAATTTACGTCCTTTGATTTTCGGTAATAGTTTCTTCATGATGGCCGCGATCCATAGTTGATAGACTCGTTCGATAGTCCGTTCGACGACCAATGAGCTCACGTTCACCAGGTTTTCGATCATCTTATTACAGTTTGAGGATCGTGTTGTCACATGTCCTGGCAATATGGCGCTTAACTGGGGTCCCTGGTTGCTTGCAGTTCGAGTTCAGTAAAACCAGAGTCGTGGATGCTCGTGTGACGTCACGCCTCCGTGACATGGCGTTAGAGGATGGCGGCGTCTTGCGGGAATCTGAATGGCCCAGCGTCGACTCTGAGCAGGAAGCACCGGTAATCATGATGATAGAGTCGTTAATGGTGAGTTTATCATGACGTCACGCCTCGGTGACATGGCGCTGAAAGGCCAATGGGATGATGGTGGCCAGGTACGATGTTAACTAGACAGGGTGTTCGGAAATGCCATTTTGAATGAAATCGGTTACTATGGAGACGTGGGATGGTTGAACTACGATTGGTGATAGATACTTTATCCAGGGTACGTTAGCAACTCCTGGTAAATATCTGATGCGAGGACCCGTCCCTGGCTTCTGTTATTGTTGTCGTTGATTTCGGATTTGACAGGTGGAGGTTAGGCAACATGAAAACAGATATTTCGAGGAATAAATAACCAAAAATGTACAATTTCTGACGAGCGCTTCCGGCCGAGTTGACTTCTGCTCTTGGTCACAATGGATTTAAATTTAAAACGTTTAATATGGGTACCAACTTGAAGTGACAGGTGAGCTGAATTTTTACCCTGTCAGAGAATTTAATACCATCAGTGTATCCTCATCGCCAGCCATCTCAGCATTAGGTAAACGATGAATAACTTCCGTTGTATCTATCAATTCAGATAAATCGAAGGCTAAGAATTCCATGGGCAACTAAAAAAAAGACAAAAGAGAGAACAATAATTAATTTTTGTCTCTTCTATTAATTTTCTCCAATAAAAACTGTATTCAAACTGTAACTGTAATAGGTTTGGATCTATTCAATAACGCAAGAGCATCAAAAAGCACAAATACACGTTTCTCAATTCACATAAGGTTTTCCATGATTTTTCTTATTAAAAGGGATTATTTGTAAATTAAATTTTTTGGCACTTCGTCCCTCGGAAAAATATCGGCTCCTCAGGCGGAGTCTTCTTTATGACGGCGATTAACTCCTCCACTACCGCCAAAACTATCTCTGGTTCCATAAAGGACCAACTTAGAGGAAGTCGACCCCCCCCCCCAAAGAACACTTCAGGGTTAAATGTAAATAATGCGGAACGTCGCGGATGCCACACATCATAGTCTTCCCCAATCGTTTTTTCTGATGGTCCCTCATATACGGGAGCGATTTGCGGAGTAGGCTCAGCCATCTCAGCATAGGGTTGTAAAGTTTCATGAAGCTTTGACCAAATGAAAAGTTTCATGAAACTTTGGAAACGTTTTAAAGTTTCAAACATTAGGGCGGGAAAATTCAAAATATGAAGAAATACTATTAAGTATTAAATTTAAACATTTAATATTATTCTCTTTGTTTCAAAACAAATCGTTTCAATTATTTTGAATAAATGAATCACGTGCTAATTGTTAATAACATGTAATTTTTAAAATATTTTATTCAAAAAATTTGAAAATTGATTTCAATAAAATGAAAATAAATGTCGTATTTAATTCATATTCAATTTTTAGAATGTTTCGTTTTTAAAACGATTTCATTGAAAATGTAGAATCCTTGAATGTAAATGAATAAAATAACATCCTGCTATTTCATTAAACTATCAGGTTTATTTGTATAAATTTTTTTCTTTCAAAAACATCTTTTAATTTTTATCGGTCCTATATCTCTGAATATTTTAAATAAATATTTGATATAGAAATACATATTTGCATAAGAAAGATCAGCTAGATCAGGATTAGGAGTACAGCTGAAATATAGTGTAAAACTATTACAGAAACCTATTTAGTACCATTTTACGTTATTTTAATTCTGTCTGGTGTATAGCATGACCAGTCTGGGCCAGGATCTGCTATACCAGACTCTGGCGCCAGAACCGCACGCCAAAGCGGAACCAGCCGGGACAGATTCTTCTTTTTCTGGCGCCAGTCTGCAGTTATCTTGCTACTAGGGTGCAGAATGTCGATACTAAAATCATTTTCATTGATTTTGGATTATAAGAAGATATCTAAAAGTGATATATTGCTCTTTATATCACAACAAAATTAATTTTTGGTTTCTAAATAAGGTAAAAATGTTTTCGAGTATACTTAGATTTACACTGTTACAGTGAGGAGGTAATTTAAATCATTCTAATCTGGCCAGAAGAACGTAAAGTATTAAAAAAAAAAAAACAGAATTAAATGTTTTCGCTATTTTCTTAAAGTAATATGACTTGTCAACCATGTGTCCATCATACGAGTATTATATATTTCTTAAAATATATTCTGAGTAGAGTCAAACAAAAAAAAGTCGGAACATATATTAGCTTGTTATAATATGATTAAATTATCAAAGTATTACTTTTATGCTGATTTCTGACACTAGTTTCAATTCGGACATGCTGTTTAATTTTTGAACCGAAGTCATATGTAGTTTCAACAATGAGCAAAACCTAAACATTTTAATTTTTTAATATTAGATGATATTTTGATGCGTTCAATATATGTGCCGACTATTTTTTCATCTGCCTTCATCCAGAATATATTTTGAGAAATATACAATACTCGTATGACAGTCACATGGTTGACAAGTCATATAACTTTAGGAAAATAGCGAAAAAATGTAATTCTGGGTTTTTTTCAATACTCTACGTTATTCTGACGGATAAAAATTATTTAAATTACCTCCTTACTGTAAAAGTGTAAATATAGCTAGTCTCGAAAATATTTTTACCTTATTTAGACACCGAAAATTAATTTTGTTGTGAATTAAAGAGCAATACATCACTTTTAGATATTTTCTTGTAATCCAAAATCAATAAAAATGATTTTAATATCGAGATCTTGCATATATTACTCGTGTACTATATTGAAAATACATTGTTCTTAACGTATATCAGACATTTCATGGTCAAAGAGTCGAAAAAATTGCCGTAACTCTAAGAAAATAGCGAAAAAGTCGATTTTTTCGATATTTTGAAATATCAAGGTCACTTACGTAGGGTAAAGAACATATTTGAATAATTTTTTGTTATGTAGGTACAAATTCGCTTGCTTCGAACTATTTTTTCTGATAATTTATATATCGAAAATTAATTTTGTTGTCAAATAAAGAGCAATATATCACTTTTAAATCATTGTATATCATTAATCATTGTATATCATTAACGTTTATCACACATTATATGGTCAAGTAGTCGAGAAATTTACCTTGAATCTAAAAAAATAGCGCAAAAGTCGACTTTTTTCGATTTTTTGAAACTTCAAAGTCAATTAGGGAGGGTCAAAAATATTTTATTGGAATTATCGCTATACAGGTTTAAATAAACTTGCTTTGAACTATTTTTATTGCTAATTGAAATTTCAACAACAAAAAAATTTTTTTGCTGTTCAAATTTGAAGAAGTGTTTCGTTTTTTGTGATTTTTAGCTATATCTACGATGCGGAGACAGAAGGAATTTTTTTTAATGAAACGTAAGGGGACTGTTTGTGACTCCCAAAAGAAAGTTTCTATTGCTATTATAACTTCGCACAAACAACTTTTTTTTCGATACGCCCTAGTGGGCAGGATCCATTCGATCGCCGTCTGGTCGGGAAGGGGGGGGGGGGCATTTGTCCTAATGAGGAATAAAATATGAAACGTAAAAAATTTTCAATTTTGAAATTATCAATTTAAAAATATTATATTCGATACTTACGTTTCTTGGCGATTTCAACGATATGTCACTTGCAATAAGAACATTAAAATTAGAATAAGTTGACGCAGATTTTAGTTCATGTTTTGGCACCGGCTAGCATTACGGAATTTTCCGTAGTATAGTTGAAAATGTAAGAGTTGATTTTGTAGAAAATTCGTCTGTTGACAAAATTGAACTGTTGTACTGATGAATTTTCAACGACATACATGAATTTTCTACAAAATAATTTAATTGTCAAATGAAAAAAAAAATTTCAATCAGAAATGGAATAGTTAAATTTCCAGTAAAAAAGTTAATTTTCAGCAAACAAAAAACGATTTTTCAATAGAATACATGAATGTTTACCGAAATCCCTAGTAGAATATTATACTTAAAAAGATAAATTTTCAAACAAAAGTGAAATAATTGAATTTTCAGATTAAAAAATTAATTTTCATCCAAAAAGATAAATTTGCAACTAAAGTGATGAAGTTTCAACCTAAAAGAATTATTTTCAGTTAAAAAATTAATTTTAAATATAAAAAAAAACGTGATGGGGAATTATATTGACCCTCTGGTCGTTTTCCAATAGTGACAACAGCAACTAGTCACTTTTGTTAAAGGAGATGTGTTTTCCAAAAAAACGACGGAAAATTACATTAAATTTATCCATAGTGTTCGGCAACGAATTTTATTAGTGCAATAGTGATGTGATGAATTTCTTACACAATTGCTAAGAAAAACTTTTTTTTTTGGGGGGGTAAAAGCGACTTTAAACAATTTCCCCCCCCCCCCCCCCCCAGGATGGGGGGGGGGGGGGTAAATTTGTACTTTCAAATAGGAACGCCAGTTTTTTATCACAGTCTAAGATTCTCCTGAAGTAGAAAGTCGATTTTCCCCCTCGAAAATAACAAGTTTTTATTACGGATATGTTTTTCACAGGATGCGTATTTTTTTTAGATATTTTGTGTCTCAAGTTAAAAAAAACACCCAGTATAATACGCCTAAAATGATTCTCCTACCATGCATGTCCTTTACTTTCTTCATTACATAAATCATAGGAATTATAGGAATAAAAATAATCGCCAAAAAATTATGGGAAATTAATTATCCAAACATAGTAATAATAATTATTATTATTTTCCAATTATACTTTTTCGCAATGTTCTGGTTGAAAATGCATCTTTCTGCTTGAAAAGTCAAACATGATGAAGAAGCAACTGTTGGGTTCGAAATTAAATAATTTTGCGAAAAATTCCTCTCTTTCGGTGATAACAAAAAGAATGTATATTCTTACGTTAACGTAAATGTTAAATAAATAATAATAATAGAAGAATTATATATGAATAAAAATAATAAATGAATAAAAATAATAAATTCTTTGTTTTACTGTATTCTTATACACTTATGATGAGTGATTTTAGGTTCACAGTACTGCGGTTGTATATTCTGCTTCCAGTAACGTCACATATCTTTCTGTTTTTGGTCAGCCATCTTCAATTCACTTTCTTCCATTTTTGTATAATTATTGATTCATCTTAATTTACTATCATTACCCACTCAATTATATAACAATTTTAATTAATTATGACATTTTTAAGCGCTTTCTTCTGTATGATGCACCCCGCCCGAAATGATTTTTCATGATTATTTCGGAAAAGGTGCATCGGACAAAAAGGAAATTTCACAGACAACTTGTCGATAAAATATACATAAAAGACTATGGCATTCACTTTTTCTTTGATGGCCATACTTTCCGAGATATGCACCCTGGGATTAGGGGGTAAGATTGACAACGTGGGTCTCACGCTCCTGTCGTAGCTCGTATCTCCAAATGAGATGGGTTTTCGATAAAAATGCATTGAACTTAAGTTATGGAGCGTACAATTCTGCATCATTTCCGTAACGTCCACGATTAACCAGAAACGACCCCATTTCTAGATATGAGCTACGAAAGAAGCGTACGACCCGCGCGGTACCACTCACCCCCTACTCACAGTGTGAATATCTCGGAAAATATGGCCGACAAAGGAAACGTGAATACCATACTTTCGTATGAATATTTTATGTACAAGTTGCCTGTAAAAATTCATTTTTCCCCGATGCAGCCTTTTTGAAATAATCCTCAAAAACCATTTTTTGGGGCTGTTTCCCACGATTTAAGGGTGTTTTCACTCTTCACCCCATGTCAATATTATTTTTGATTAACTTCTTATGCCTTAAGGAATATGCAGGCCAAATATTAATCATTCATCATTATTTATTTTTTTTAAGTTCATAAATGTTAAAAATGGTTGGTCCGCCATTTTAAACTCTTTTCCCCTCAAATTCACAATCAGAAACCCCAACATATATATACACAGTGTTCTTGTTGCTCTAGGACTTAATTTATCCAAGTTAGTCAAGTTTTTAATCAATTTTTGGAAATTTAAAACAAAAAAAAACATGGATTTCCAAATTAACGCACAAGATTTTTTGTTTAACTTTTCATTACACACATTCAGATGTGCAATGCAAAAAGTTTCATCAAAATCGGTGGAAAGCCCCCGGGTTGAAAGGTTTGAACCTTCGTTGACTCCTCTACTCAGATTAGGTCTTACGACATCGAGAACGATTTCACGAATCATTCGCCGCCTTCTTCGCGTTGCTCATTTGCCTTATTCACCCGTGAATAGACGCATACCCTGTTCAAATTTGAGAGGAGCGAGCTCACGGGTCAGCCCGACCATCCAGCCTCGGTTCACCACAGAAATTTACTTGCTGTAAACTGTAGAGTAGCAGACCCTTCAGTTTCTCATAGCCTGGAAGCTAGGAAACATTTGGTTCACGCTAAAAAGTCTCCATAATCTTTTAATGTATATTGTACACAATCCAAGGGTTGTGATTTCTACCGCGAATTCATGCCCGTTATGTATAGCAACGCCTTGAATTTCATACATTTAAAGTCGAAATGTATTACATTTTCAACAAAATAGTTGAATTTTAAATCCAAAAAACATTTTCTGCCAACAGAGAAGAATTTTCAAAGAAAGAATGGAGCGTTGAAGCTGATAAGTATAATATTTGAGAAACCTTTTCGGCTTGGAAATTCAGGAAGATGATTTCGTTCCGCGAAAGAAGTTAATTTTCAACCAATAGAGATGAATGTTGAACCGGAACTTTGCTAAAAAGTATCATTCGAAAATAATAATTATTATTGCTATGATATAACGATGTTTCGATAATGAATTTCTCATAATTTGTTAGCGATTTGTTTGTTACTATAATTCCTCTAATGACTAATATCATCTAATGATTTTTAGGAAAATCATAGGGCAACAGAACTGCGACATAGAACATAATGAATTAGAAAACCCAATTGAGAAAGTCTGTGTCAATGAAGTTATCAGTTTACAATAACGTCTTTTTTCAAGTTAACTGTTGGAAATATTGAGTGTTTTAAGTGGACCTCTCTGAGATATTCTCGAGAATATAAAAAGAGAAGAAATTCCTGGAATAATGTGGACGTTATGAACTGTAATAATATAAATTTATTGAATTGATACATTTTTTAGGGTAGCTGAGAATAAAAATTAATACAAAATAAAGTGCAAGTAATAAAGTAATCATAAAAAATAAAATTTGTACTTTATTTTGCAATATTTGCATAAGCAGTCCCAGACCGAGGTATAGAAGTAAATATAATATACATTTGATATAATAGAGTTGAACTCAATGTAGAAAAGTTCGCACTTTGGACTAAATCGAGTGCGAAGCACGAGATATGTGATGAGAATGTGTTCGTTAAAACTAAATGAGCTTTAACAGAAGAGAATTCACAATCACCAAATGACAGTTGTCGATACTTTCACCTTTAATTTTGAAAGTTATGTAGATAAATATGGAGGAAGTATAAAGACCGAGCGCGTAGCGCGAGGTAAATACTTTATCGTGCGCGAAGAGCGAGATCCAACAGACGCGCTGTAGTAATTTCTAGAAATATCAATGTGAAAAGGTTGAAAAAATGATTACTATGTTAAAATTGAAAACCGATTTGAACTAAAATTTGACTACAAAGCATTTTTAGGGTTTCATAGCCCCGGGCTAAAACCCTTATGGTTTCAGTCAGGTGTCCGTCCGCCTGTCCGTCATGCTTTTTTCCCTAGGAGGGGAAGCGAGGGTTGTTGAAGCGAAGGGAGGGAAAAGTAAATGAAGTAGGGGAGGGAAAGTTTGCCATGTGAAGGTTTTAACGACTTAATTAGGTTTTTTTCTTTCCTCACAACATTTTTTACATAATTTATTTCCAAAATTTTTTTAAAATAAATTTTATTTTTGAACACATTTTTTGTACAAAGTTGAAAAATATTTTGTTATAAGATTTTGTTAAGACTTAAATTAACGTCTTAATAGGCTACGAATCCCTTCCTTGAAGGCGCTCGGCTCGTACTTTGACTAATTTTTTAATTATTATACCTAAAAATGATATTTAAAAAATAATGCATTATTCTACTAAAATTTTGTTGTTTAATAATACAATATTTGAACATGGGTGGCTTAATTACGTACGATCTCAATCATTTCTAGTGTTTTAAAAAAATAAAAATATCATGAGCAGAAAATTCCATAGGAGAAACAATGAAAAAAAAGTATATTTTTTTATATGATTCTTCAGAATATTTTTAAATTCTGAAAATTTTTTATCAAACAAAAAATCAGTATTGTAGTATAAAGAAGACGTTATTCGCTATGTTTATCTATAATAATTATCTCAACTAATATGATGATAAAGGAGAACACATTATAAAATTATTTCTGACAATTTTCACTTTGTAAAATGTCAGTGGCGTAACTACTGTAGAGCAAAACCCCGCTTAGTCGCTGTTGGGGGGCGGGGGGGGGCTCCTAGATTGAGAAGCGGAAACCTGTTGTCTTTACTGATAAGTAAGTAATACATTGGGCTTCTTTTTTAATTTAAAACGAACATCCTGCAAAATTTTGTGGAGGGGGCCTACACGATTCTAGTTATGCCACTGAACTTATGTACTTACCATTTCAATTAGTAAGGCCAACAATCTTGCGCGGTGCTTATCGCAATGCGAAAAAGGAGACCGATCTCACTGGCAAAAGTCAAACTCACAATTCTTTGCTTACTATGCAAACTAGTTATTATAACAGCTTACATGTATAACTGTGCTATTTCAAATATTTATTGTAGCTGCTTGTTCTAGTAATCATTCTTTTTACAATTTGAAGTAGTAATGCTGACTTTCGGTTTTATATATTTTGTGATAACTATTTCGTACATTATGAAAAAATATATAAATTGTTTCCCGTACAAAGCAAACAAGTAAACTTCAAGTTAACCAAAGCATGAAAGTGAATCTGACTATCCACTTTTTTCGGTGAAGATCTATATCAGATTTAATTTATTAATCCATTAACCACTTAATTATAAAAATTTCGAATCGAAAAAATAAAAAAAATTTCTCAATTCTTTACGACTCTTCCAGACTTTATTCATACGGTTAGTATTTATACGCTACTTTTCGATAGCGGACCGCTATCCTCATCAGGCGATTATCCATAAATCGTTACAATTATCGTTAAAAACAATTACGCATATGAATAATATAAAGGTATGACGCGATCTTTTTACCTAGTTGTTATTTAACAATTTTAGAGTCGAAGAGGATTAAAAACATGATGGATGCGAAATTAGTCAATATTTTAAAAAAATTAGAAGGTCGGTGTTTGGAACTAGAATGGAATATAAGAAATTGATCATTATTATGAGAACATTTTTTCACATCATATCTAGTTTAATTAGTAAATATTACGTTACCTTAATTTGGAGGTTAGTATGAGTTTCAATAGCATTATGTGCTTTTGATGTCTAGTTATAGTTTTCTTGATTTTTATATTGTTTTTTTATTGTGTAAAGTAATAGTATTGAAATTTTAAAAAACAAAACACTGAAACTATTCATTTTGGTAAGTTGAATTTTGAAAATTTGTTGCCCGAGCGCAAGTACAAGCGACCTGCGCTCAGAACTTAAAATTTCTTGAAGCGGATGATATTGTCAGTATCTTCTTTCAACTTTAGTGTTTTCGGGATCTTGTATACCTCTCTCGAAAAAGTCTCTACCTCGTTGGGCTTGGGTGGATTTTTGACAGAAACAGTGTGATCACTGAAGAGACGAGATGTGTCAGCGAGAAACTTTTGATTCTCCCTGATCACTCTCTCCCTCTTCTGTATTCTCCTCCTTGCGTCAGATAACAGTTATATTTTGTCAACAATATGCTGCTTGGTTGTCAGCACCTTTGACTTGTTCAGCGTATGATTCAAGATCCTCAGTTTTTGGCGAACTTTCGAACCCTTTCCGTGAACGAGATTGCAGACAAACTAGCCAAACAATGTTACATGGATGGTTCATACGGACCTACATAAACTATTCTTAACCTTAATTAGTAAACCTCTAATATATGCTAAATTATTGAGAGTGAAAATATAATTGTAGGCCTTTACAATTTTAAATTTAACTTTACTGAATCCTCCAAACCCTAGTGTTTTAAAAGAAATTTAAGTAGACGTGAGATAGTCAATATATCACGCTTGAGGAGCTTCGATGATTGTAGACTTTCTGAACTTTTTGGTTAGACTTAAAATATTATGTACTTCAATAGTCCTTTCATCACGCTGTAAAGTTTCTGCTAGGTTTATTGCACTATTTTTCGACGTGTTTATTCATAAAGTTGCTGGATTTTACATGGAGTCTTATAGCAACGTATCAGACTTACGGCACATAATGAATTTTAGTGGCTAAGATACCTATGCAATCTTGTAGAAAGTCAAAAAATATATAATTTTAAATCTTTCTGAATACATGCGTATAATAAAATGTATGTGTCATCGCGAGATTAAAGTATTTATGTTAAAATAAAGAGAGCTTCATGGACTAGAAATGACATCCTCGAACTTCCTTAAGTAATCACTATGCCCTAGCAGATAGCCTAGCTAGAATCAACTTTACAGACTCCTACTGATGTCCTTGTGGAGGTGAAATGGAGGACATTCACATTGCTCTTAAAACAAAAGGATATACCGGGGGGCTGATGGAATATCCCAAGAAGGTCCCTAGGATATCCCAGGGATATTCAATTTTCCTCCTCGTTGGATATACTTTGATCTCCCACATGGGATTTTTTCTTAATTCCAAACCGGATATCCTCAGGATATCCCAACGTACTGTGAAATTTCTAGAAACCCTGAAAGATAATGATTGACTTATTTATTTATAAAATCCAAAAGGATTTTATACCAATTTTCTGCACAATTGCTGTAGTGTATCGCTGCCAAGCTGATCTCGAATATTCGCTGGAATTCGGCGGATACAAATCTTTCTAAAAAGCTAAAGGATTCTGCATCAACTATAGACGAATAGAGAAATTAGTTCTAGTAAAAGCGTATGGTTCACACATATTTTCCAGTTTATGACTTTCTGTTTGATCACAAAATATCTTCATTAAAAAACTGAACAAGTTAACAGTTTTTGCTTCGGCACTAGTCAAAGTGTCCATTTTTCTATGCCTTTTAATAAAAAATTCAGTAATTCCTTAAATATGCTCGTTATCGAAAAGTATTACAGTGTTGAAGAAAAAAAAAGTACATTTTCAACTTGTCCACATGCGGATGTTTTTTCATAAAGTCATAAACTGCAAAATTTGTGAGAATCAGACGTTTTCACTTGAAGACAATTTCTGTACAGTCTTCAACACACAACTTCCCTTATTAAGACACGCGTCCAGCAGAATATTGAATTTTCACACTCTGATTTAAAGCAGCGCAAAAGTTGCACCAACGACAGACGGAGACGGACGGCAGCCATTTTGGCTTAGCCCTGGTGCTATCTACATGAACTGTGTGGCGACTAACGTGTGTATACTGTGTGGTCGTTGGAGTCAGGTAGCCATACGCTTGCTTCTACGTGGTTCGGTAAATAATGCAGATAATTGTGTATAAAATGCTATTGAATTTTATGAATACGATCATTTGTAATGCTCCACATTTCTAAGAAATTTTCATTATTTCCTTCCATTATTTTTCATTTAGGTTGTTAGGTTGTTCAGAGTAAGAAACAGTCTTTAAATGTTTTTAACATGAAAATGATAAATGGGATATCCCGATGATATCCCAAGCTGTGAAAAGATTGTCTGGGCTTGCCCTTGATTTCTAGATCAACGGAAAATACTTAATGAATCGCTCGTAAAATGAAAGAGGTTTTCTCGTCTCTGCGTGGAGACCGTTTGTTTAACCCAGAAAGCCATCCTACTTAGTTAATAATACGTTTTCTTAAAAACTGTGTCTTATGTGTCCAGACTATTCTATTTCTATCTATTATAAATTTACTTTCTTCCTGCTTTCACAATCTTAAAATACACAATTTGCTATCTATGTTTATAATCTCAAACCTGATACGTTTGCGAATCATATAAAGTTGTGATTACAATACGAGGGCGGTCCGATAAGTACTTAGCCTAAAAAAGAAAAACGAAAATTTGGGAAAAGTGGCGGTTTATTTCTCAACATAGTCTCTTTTTAGCTCGATACACTTGACCCAGCGATTCTCCAACTTCTTTAACCCGTCTGAAAAATACGTTTTCTGGAGGTCTGCAAAGTAGGCCTCCGTGGCGGCGATAACCTATGGAAATCTACAATATCGACCCAAGTTATATTCTCCTATACAGAAAATATTTTAACGTCATTTCAGACAAGATGGAAATATGGTTTAAAAACTTTTTAATTAAATTTTATTCAAAAAAAAGATCTTCTCCTTTCACTCCGCTGGGATTCGAACACCAGGTCAACTGATATCCTGTCATGAACTCCAATCACTGAGCTACTAGAGAGATCAGAGGAAGAATTTTGTTTTCTGAATCACGCTTTATTTTGCAAGATGTTAATTATCAGTTTTCAATAGAAATCTGTATGATCATTGAAGAAGGTAACGGATCCAGCAGAGATATCCACACGTAAAATGGAAATCTGCAATATCGACCAAAGTTATATTCTCCTATGAAGAAACTGTTTTAACGTCATTTCAGACAAGATGGAAATATAAATTAAAAACTTTTAAATTAAATTCTATTCAGGAGAAAGATCTTCTCCTCTCACTCCGCCGGGATTCGAACACCAGGTCAACTGATTTCCGGTCAGGTGCTTCCACCACTGATCTACTAGAGAGATCAGAGGAAGAATTCTTTTTTCGGAATCACGCCTTATTTTGCAACATGTTATATATCAATTTTTAATAGAAATCAGAATTATCATCGGAGAAGGTAACGGACCGAGAAGAGAAATCCACACATGAAATGGAAATCTACGATATTGAACAAAGCTATATTCTCCCATACAGAAAATATTTTAACGTCATATTAGACAAGATGGAATTATAAATTGAAAACATTTAAATTAAATTCTATTCAGGAAAATGATCTGCTTTCACTTCGCTGGGATTCGAATACCAGTTCAATAGATTTCCGGTCAGGTGCTCTAACCACTGAGCTCCTAGGGAGATCATAGGAAGAATTCTTTTTTCTGAATCACGCTTTGTTTAGCAAGATGTTACATATCAATTTTCAATAGAAATCTGTATTATCATCGTAGAAGCTAAAGGTTTGAGAAGAGAAATCCACACATAAAATCGAAATAATACATAATAATACAATAATACAATATAAATAATACAATATCGACCAAAGTTATATTCTCCTATGCAGAAAATATTTTAGCGTCATTTCAGACAAGATTGAAATATAAATTAAAAACATTCTAATTAAATATTATGCAGAAAGAAGATCTTCTCCTTTCACTCTGCTGGGATTCGAGCCCCAGGTCAACTGATTTCTGCTCACGTGCTCTAACCACTGAGCTACAAGAGAGATCAGAGAAAGAATTCTTTTTTCTGAATCATGCTTTATTTAGCGAGATGTTACATATCAGTTTATAATAAAAATCTGTACTATCATCGGAGAAGGAAAAGGATCGCGGAGATAAATTCAAAAATCATATTTAAATCTACAATATCGACCAAAGTTGTATTCTCCTATACATAAAATATTTTAAAGTCATTTCAGCCAAAATGGAAATATAAATCAAAAACTTTTTAATTTAATTTTATGAAGAGAAAAGGTGTTCTTCTTTCACGCCACAGGGATTCAAACAACAGGTCAATCGATTTCTAGTCAGGTGCTCTAACCACTGAGCTACTAGAAAGATCAGAGTAAGAATTCTTTTTTCCGAATCACGCTTTATTTAGCAAGATTCTACATATCAATTTTTAATAAAAATCTGTATTATCATCGGGGAAGGTGGCGGATCGAGAAGAGGAATTCACATTTAACACGGAAATCAGCAATATCGACCAAAGTTATATTCTCCTATGCAGAAAATATTTTAGCATTATTTCAGACAGGATGGAAATATAAATCAAAAACCTTTTAATTAAATTTTATTCAAAAAAAGATCTTCTCCTTTCACTCCGCTGGGATTCAAACACCAGGTCAACTGATTTCTGGTCACGTGCTATAACCACTGAGCTACTAGAGAGATCAGACAAAGAATTCTTTTTTCTGAATCACGCTTTATTTAGCAAAATATTACATATCAATTTATGATAGAAATCTGTACTATCATCGGGGAAGGAAACGTATCGCGGAGAGAAATTCAAAAATATTATTAAAATCTACAATATCGACCAAAGTTATATTCTCCTATACACAAAATATTTTAACGTCATTTCAGACAAGATGGAAATATAAATTTAAAACTTTTAAAAATTATATTTTATTCAGAAAAAAGATCCTCTCCTGTCACTCCGCTGAGATTCGAACACCAGGTGATCTGATTTCCGGTCAGGTGCTCTAACCACTGAGCTACTAGAGGGATCAGAAGAAGAATTCTTTTTTTTTAATACAGATTTCTAATAAAAATTGATATGTAACATCTTGCTAAATAAAGCAAAACAAACAAAAACAAAAATAAAGCAAACAAAATTTGATTTAAAAAGTTTTTAATTCCTATTTCCATCTTGTCTGAAATGACGTTAAAATATTTTCTGTGTACGAGAATATAACTTTGGTCGATATTGTACATTTCCATTTTATGTGTGGATTTCTCTTCTCGATCCGTTACCTTCTCCGATGATAATACAGATTTATATTAAAAATGCATGTAACATCTTGCTAAATAAAGCGTATTTCAGAAAAAAGTATTCTTCCTCTGATCTCTCTGTAGCTCAGTGGTTAGAGCACCTGACCGGAAATTAGTTGACCTGGTGTTCGAATCCCAGGGAGTACTTTGCCATTGAAAAATAAATTAAGATCAACAGAAACACTTGATTTGAAGGAAAAGTGTCTGTTTTGCCTTGATGCTATCGACGACAAATTTTGGGACGCTCAAAAGAATAAGAAAAAGGACAAACGACGACAAGTTTCGTATGCCTCGAATTCTTGTGTTTTTGAGACAATTTCAATACAAGCAGCAAAGCCCAACGATGAATTTGCAGAGAAAGTTCAAGCTCAAATCAAAAGCATTGTAGATGTAACCACTGCAAATGTTGCATGCCATCGAGCATGCTTTAGCTCATTTTTCAAAGACACTGATGGAAATAATAACCTAAAAGGTCGACCTCAAGAGGAATACATAAACACAGCGATGGAAGAAATTTGCTCATTCCTGGAAAGTGAAGATGGTTGCCAATTTACTTTAAAGGAACTTTTAGAAAAAGTAACAGGTCAGTTTCCCAGCGAACGGACGGTGAAAAGTAAATTACAGGAAAAATATAAGGAGCACATTTTTATAACAGCTAATAAAAAACAAGAACCCATCGTGTGTTTCCGTGACGCGGGGTACAAGGCATTAAGAGCAACGTATAAGACAAACCAATTAGATGAGAAAGAAGAAAGACGTAGGATTATGAAGCTAGCCACAGAAATAATTTTGGAGGATATTACATCATTAATATCACAAGACAACGAAACCTATCCTCCTTGCTACGATTTTTTGAAGGATGTCAATAACGATATTCCGGAGACTCTATGGTTTCTTGTATCGGGTATTGTGATGAAAAAACGGAAAGGAAATCATGAAAAATTGCGGAAAAAGTGTGCCGCATTTTGCCACGTAATAATGAAAGCAACTAGACCGCGTTCATTTACTTCTCTGTTATTGTTAGGTATAGCAGTTTTCCTTCACAGAAAATTAGAATCACGGAATATAATATCTCTTCTAGCGGCGTTGGGTTTCTCTTCGACCTATCATGAAGCTGTCATGTTGGAAGCATCTACAATAATCTCAGAGCCACCGAAAGTTCAGAACGGTGCATATGTCCAGTTCACTAAGGATAATGCCGATTTCAATGCCCGTAATCTCGATGGCCACAATACTATACATATATGGGAAGTATCCAATGCGTTACACCTGCATCGGCATTTACTCATCTTGAACCGATTACAAGGTTAAAATCACCACTGTCGGCAAAAGAAATTGCTCAAATAGACAAAATTCCACTCGAAACATTTCAAATAACAGATGGAAATGTATTTAAATCTACTCAAATGTGCGATGTGAAGAGTCTGGAACATTTTGGAGAAGACATTCAACTGCCGTCTAATTCTTGTGTCTTGTGGTTATACGGAAAATATTTTGATATTCCAGGACTTCCAGGTTGGAATGGTTTCATGCAGAAGTTAACTGCAGGAATGCCTTATGTTTCTTCTCAGGTCATTTATTTGCCCTTCGTCAATCATCCACCTGGAAAACATGACACTATCCTCACAGTTTTGCATGCTGCTGCTGAAAAATGCCAAGATGTTGGCCAGGAAACGTGCTTCGTCACCTTCGATCATCCATTGTACATGAAAGCAAAAGAGATTGTAGCTTCAACACCAGACCCCCTTTTATCAACAATTGTGGTTAGACTAGGGGGGTTTCACCTTCTTTTGTCATTTCTTATTTGTTTCGGCAATGTAATGGAAGGAAGTGGATTAAAAGAACTTCTCAGCACGATATATGCTCCAGCAGCTGCTGAACAGATACTGTCTGGTTATGTTTACTCAAGGGCAGTAAGAGCACATTCCTTAGTGTATCAAGCTTTGGCCAAAATCATTATTTCCAATCACAGCATATCCTTGATTGAACGTTCTTGGATTGATGAACAACTGAAGGATTTTCGAGATTCTCCCCCTGCCTTCGCATTTGTCCAGAATGATGCAATGTTGAAAAAAATATCTGCTCAGTTTCAAGAGACAATGAGGAAGTTAGAAGAAAAAGGTTCAACGGCAAAACTATGGATTACATACTCCAAGAAGATCACACTGATGCGAAAATGCATTCAAGCTGAGAGGGTGGAAGATTGGAATCTGCACTTGGATTGTGTGGCAAAAATGATCACATATTTCCATGCCTGTGGACATTTGCATTATGCGAAAGCATAACGCAGTGGGACCCTGCGGTGGTTTTGTATATGGCTACGATAATCGCTTTTCTCCAATCGTCTGGCACCTCTCCCGTTTCGATACATAATAATTTTTATTTGTTGACTCCGTTGACTCCGTACTCTTTAAGGACTTTTCAAAGTTTACTTCCATTTACCTTGTCGAAGAAGCTAATTTCAAGAAAAAGAAATTAGCGAAATTAGCTCAAACCAAAATCAAAGAAGCTAATTTGTAGAAAAATAAATTAGCGAAATTAGCTGAAACCAAATTCTAATTCGTCATTTATTATAAGACTCAAAAAAAAAATTTCGATCGATTTGACTTTTTCCAAAGATAAAAATATTCGTCAATGGTCTTTCTTCTGCCTCTATATCTCGCACTACGAAATTCTTCTGTATACCTCTGTGGCGACACTAACCAGCGTGAGCATAAGGTCACTCATGTATTTTATATGGATGACCTGAAGATCTATGCCTCTGGTAAAGGCAAACTTCAAACTGCTGTGTAGTTTCAAACATTATTTATTCTAAAGAGAAGCTGGCCTCAAATATGGGTATAATGTTCAATGTTCCATAAACAAAAGTGCTAATTTCGCATCATTGTTTTAATATTTTGGCAAAAAGTAAACTTTCTTTTACGAAAACCTACCCACGCATGAATTGATTAAAAATCGCTCACATTTTTTCCATATAAAATGTGTAGTTTTTAACGGAATTTATTTTGCAGAGTAGCCCAACTCAAATATGGGTATAATGTTCGATATTCCATTAACGAAAGTGCTATTTTCGCATCATTCTTTGAGTATGAAGGCAGAAAGTAAACTTTCCTTTACGAAAACCTGCCCATGGATAAATTGATAAAAAATCGCTCACATTTTGTACACATAAAATGTGTAGTTTTAAACATAATTTATATCGAAGAAAAGCCCGCCTTAAGAATAAGTATAATGTGTAATATTCCATAAACAAAAGGGCCATTTTTGCGATATTCTTTAAGTATTTTCACAGAAAGTAAACTTTCTTTTACGAAAACCTACCCACGGATAAATTTATCAAAAATCGCTCACATTTTGTCTATATAAAATGTGTAGTTGTTCACATAACTTGTTTTGAAAAGAAGCCCGTCTTGAAAAAGTGTACACTGTTTAATATTCCATAAACAGAAATGCTATTTTTGAATTATTCTCTGAGTATTTGGGCAGAAAGTGAACTTTCTTTAACGAAAACCTGCCCGCGGATAAATTGATAAAAAATCGCTCACATTTTGTCCATATAAAATGTGTAGCTTTAAACATAATTTATTTTGAAGGGAAACCGGCTTCAAATATGAGTATAATGTTTGATATTCCATAAACAAAAGTGCTATTTTCTCACCATTTCTTGAGTATTATGGCAGAAAGTAAACTTTCTTTCACTAAAACCTACCCGCGGATAAATTGATCAAAATCGCCCACATTTTGTGCATATAAAATGAATAGTTTCAAACATAATTTATTTTGAAGAGAAGCCTGCTTCAAATATGGGTATACTGTCTAATATTCCATTAACAAAAGTGCTATTTTTGCATTATTCTCTGAGTCTCTTGGCAGCAAGTAAACTTTTTTAACGAAAACCTGCCTACTGATAAATTGATCAAAAATCGCTCACATTTTGTCCATAAAAAATGTGTAGTTTTTAACATCACTCCTTTTGCAGAGAAGCTCGTCTTGAAAATGGGTATAAAGTTCAATACTCAATAAACAAAAGTGCCATTTTCGCGATATTCTTTGAGCATTTTCGCAGAAAGGAAACTTTCTTTTACGAAAACCTTCCCACGGATAAATTGATCCAGAATCGATCGCAGTTTGTCCATATAAAATGTGTAGTTTTTAACATAATTTATATTGAAGAGAAGCCCGCCTGATATATGGGTATAATGTTTAATATTCTATTAACGAAAGTGCTATCTTTGCATCATTCTTTGAGTATTATGGCAGAAAGTAAACTTTCTTTTACGAAAACCTGCCCAGGAATAAATTGATCAAAAATCGCTCACAATTTGTCCATATAAAATGTGTAGTTTTTACCATGACTTATTCTAAAGAGAAGCCCGCCTTAAATATGGGTATAATGTTCACTCTTCGATTATTAAAAGTGCTATTTTCGCATCGTCCTCTGAGTATTATGGCAGAAAGTAAACTTTTTTAACGAAAACCTGCCCACGGCTAAATTGATCAAAAATCGCTCACATTTTGTGCATATAAAATGTGTAGTACTTAACAGAATTTATTTTGAAGAGAAGCCCGCCTCAAATATGGGCATAATGTTCAATATTCTATTAACAAAAGTGCCAGATTCGCATCATTCTTTGAGTATTTTGGCAAAAGGTAAACTTTTTTAACAAAACCAGCCCACGGATAAATTGATGAAAAGGCGCTCTCATTTTGTACATATAAAATGTATAGATTTGTACATAATTCATTTTGAAGGAAAGCTCACCTCAAATATGGGTATAATGTCTAATATTCCATGAACAAAAGTGCTATTTTCGCATCATTTCTCCAGTATTGTGGCAGAAAGTAAACTCTCTTTTACGAAAACCTGCCCACGGATACATTGATAAAAAAGTGCTCATATCTTTCCGTATAAAATGTGTAGTTTTTAACATGACTTATTTTGCAGAAAAGCTCGTCTTGAAAATGGGTATAATGTTCAATACTCAATAAACAAAAGTGCCATTTTCGCGATATTCTTTGAGCATTTTCACAGAAAGTAAACTTTCTTTGACGAAAACCTACCCACGGATAAATTGATCAAAAATCGCTCACATTTTGTCCATGTAAAATGTGTAGTTTTCAACACAACTTATTTTCAAGAGAAGCCCGTCTTAAAAATGGGTATAACGTTTAATACTCAATAAACAAAAGTGCCATTTTCGAGATATTTTTTGAGTATTATGGCAGAAAGTAAACTTTCTTTTGCGAAAACCTGCCGACGGGTAAATTGATCAAAAATCGCTCACATTTCGTCCATATAAAATGCGTAGTTTTCAACATAATTTATTTTGAAGCGAAGCCCGTCTCGAATATGGGTATAGTTTTTAATATTTTATTTACAAAAGTGCTATTTTCGCATCATTCTATGAGTATTATGGCAGAAAGTAAACTTTCTGGGGCCCACCACAAGAGCCTGAAAAATGTGCCTTGATCATGTGAGTCGAGGAGTGTCGAGAATAGCATCTGGATTTCGAGAAAGCAGCTTTTCCACTCTAGCCGCCGCTGTTTCTTTCTCTATGTCTGTGCAAGAGTTGTTCCAGCTTTCTTGCTTGGTCTTACGTATTGCAACCTTGTATATATCCCTCATCGTCGTGAATGAGGTTTATAGTTAATCCGTTTTTCCAGCACTGGCACTTCTAAATCTCTCTTTTGGTGCACTACGAAGCTCTTAGAGTTTTCCGTTCCACAGGTGTGTCTCCCCAGCCTTATGGACTCTTGTGAGTCGACAGATTCTTTCATAAGTAGATTTGATGGCCTCCGTGAAAATATTGGCTGTCATCTCCAGGGTGTCCAAGTCTATAATTGACCTGGGCACCACCGAGAGTGCACTCTTTAGTTCCGTGCAATACTGGTCCCAGTTCGTTCTTCGTGGATTTCTGGCCCACGTAGGGCTTGCGGGTACGGTAGATTCCAACTCGAACTCTATCTGTGTGTGATCTGACAGAGTGGGTTCGTCTAAAACTCTGCACTTTTTGATATTATCTCTAAAACTACGGGTACAGAGAGTGGTGTCAATGACTTTCTCCCTAACCGAGTTACGGAATGTCGGGGTATTCCCCGTGTTAAGAAGATCAAAATAAATTCAAAGTAATTGAATATTCAAAAAGATCGTTCCCTCTTGAGTTGGTGTCTGTGCTACCAGTATACATTCTTCCTCTGGTAAGTGAGTGTTGCTCTCATATTGAAAGAAGGCCGATTCCATGACTAGTTTTCGAATTCTTCTAAGATCTGTCGCTATCACCATCAGATCTCTTGAAAACAATTCTAGCAACGGGACAACGTTGACTTCCTTCGCCAGTTTGCAGGCCCTTAGTTTGGCCGCCTTGGGGTCCCTGTAACAAAAACCAGCC